>JABSTQ010006827.1:0-17500 GCA_013358835.2 Ixodes persulcatus
GCCATCTGTCCCGACTCAGGATCCTGAGCCGAGAAGTCTCACTCCCGAAGTAAAGAAATCGAGAAAGCATCGCAAGTGGTTGTGATACCCACAGCGAGAGATGCGACTTCCCACTTCTGCCAAGTCATTCAACTGACGGTACAAGTTCTATTCAAACGTCACCTGGATCTTCACACGGCCAACACCAAGAAAGCGTCAGCCAGTCGAAGAAGCTCCAGTGGGCTCCAAAGCAGCTCCACAGCGAGTGTAAGGCCCCACCGCTTTTAAGATCAAGTGAAACACAAAAATCACAGAGCCTGGGAAATGCGCTACACACGGTAGCAACGCTGTTTCGTAATCTTCTTGTTTCCCTCGATTCTCCACTGGCACAAGCTACAATCAAATCATAGACATCGCTCTTCCTCTGATAATCTCCTGGTGCAGGTAGAGAAGGTCCATAACAACTCATTCATTTTCAGTGGAATGCTCGAGGCCTCCGAAACCGTCTTTCAGACTTTCGTCAATTAACCTTCAAATATAAATTCCCAGTAATAGCAATATCGGAATCGCGTGTTCCGCGAACATTACGCTTGTCCGGTTATGAAGTATTTCACTCAAGTCGTGGAAGAAGTCCCAGCAGGCTTTTACTGGCGATTCGTAAAGACCTCACATATGTGGTACACGATGTAAATCCCCATCCTACCAATGAATACGTGGCAGCAACAATTAGCAAGGACACTACGGTTCTAACAGTAATAGCTGCATATATTGAGCCAAGAGCCAGATTCGACGAAGACATTCTAGACCGGCTAATTAAGGCAACCCGTCTCCACATATTTTGACTGGGATTTTAACGCCCACCATCCTTATGGGGAGGGGTAAAAACCACACTACGAGGAAAAAAATATTATAAACATTGCTCACCAACACAACCTTACTATATTGAATGAAGGAAGTTAAACATTATTAAAGGTGCAACATTTAGCAGCTGCTTAGATATCTCGCTGGCATCGTCTTCCATTTCGCCCCCACCTCGCTGGTTTGTAGACATCGAAACTCATGGCAGTGATCACTTTCCAACTTACACATTGATACCCTGACTAAATAACAGTCGCCGTAAAAAGCTCCTCGCATACACTAACTGGAATATGTTCAGCGAAAAAGTTGAAATAGCATGCCAGGAGATAACTACAATTGAAGATTTTTCGAATGTTATTGAGAAAACAACATCGGATGCTACAAAATCTTTAAGAATGCAGATCACCCGAATAGCTGTAGATGAGGAGTACGAATGACTTCGAGCCATCCGTCGACGAGCCGAACGAAGGGCGAGGAAAACAAAAACTAGAGAAGATATAAGAAAAGTCCAGACAAGCACAAAGAAAGGTGCAACGCCATCTCGATAAGCTTTCAATGAAACGATGGAGATCGAACAGTGCTAGACTGGATCCCAGGAAGCCTGTAACGCGAATATGGCATATGACGCGAAGTTTAGGTTCCAGGCCGCAGCAAACTCACCCATTTCGTTCGATCGCTTTACATCGCCAAGTTACACAAAAGGAAGTAGCAAAAGAGTATTGCTTGCAGATAACTCACGACTCATCAATATCATACTTGGCTATCCCTATAGCTACTCATAAGACTGTATCAGTGCAAAACGATGTCATCGACGCTCCGTTTACTTTAATAGAACTGAAAGAGGCACTCTCTTCAACAAACAAGAACTCATCCGCTGGTCCAGATGGTGTCCGCTATTCTGCATTAGCACATCTTGGTAGCGCGGCTAGAACATTCTTACTCGATGTCTATAACGCTTCGTGGGAATCTGGTACAATACCAAAAGAGTGGAAGACTTCGCGAGTGATTCCCATACTTTAGCCAGCCAAGACCCCTTTGGAGATTAGCTCATATCGACTCATCGCTTTATCAAGCTGTGTCGGGAAAGTCATGGAAAAATGATACTGTCACGACTCGAATGGGACCTCGAGAGCAGAAAGATACTTCCTACATGCATGTCAGGATCCCGCCGAGGAAGGAACAGTGTTGACAATGTTTTAGACCTAGTATCCTTCGTTGAACAAGCAAACGTGAGCAAATTGAAAACAACCGCTGTCTTTATTGACATAAAAGCTGCCTTTGATTCTGTGGATCCTAATGCCATCCTTACAGATATGAGAAGGATTGGTCTCAGTACAAGACTATGTACATGGGTCTCCGGTTACCTGAAAGGTAGACACATCTTTATTTCCACTGAAGATGGAGACACCGATCTCTATCAAGTTATAAGAGGAGTACCCCAGGGATGTGTCCTGAGTCCCACTCTTTTCAACCTATCTCTCATTCATCTTGTCAAACTGCTTCCGAAAAATGTACATACATCTTTTTATGCCGATGATATTTGGTTCTGGGTCTCTAGTAGATCGTTATATATAAACAGAGCACGTATACAAAAAGCAATCAATATAACTGTAAATACCTCCATCCACATGAAATGCAAATCTCACCAGCCAAATCCGCTGCTATCGCCTTCACGAGAAAGGATACAAGGAGATATCCCATTCTAATTGAGGGGACACCAATCGATGTAGGGAGTGACCCTACATCGATCTTTGTCATGGTCCCCACACATCAGGGCGCATAAAGCAAAAGTTGAAGTCCTTCACACAAATTATTAAAATGATAAGTGGAACGCGATGGGGATGTTCAGTAAGAGCGCTTTTGACCCTTTACAACGCTCTTTTTGTCGGACTATTACTCTACAGTATTTCAGTCATGTATGGTATCTCCAAGTCGTCAATGAAAGACCTCGAAAGTGTTCAAGCACAGGCTCTAAAAGTTTGCCTAGGACTACCAAAATGCACATCAAACATTGGAACTCTTGTTGAGGCTAAAGCGATTTCGCCCGGTATCCTCAGAACCCAAGAAACTATTCGAGTTCACCTACGACACCGAGCGCGCAGCCAAGCACATCATCTGGCGAATATTATGGAGGTTAAACCCTCTGCTCGCTTTTCGCAGGTCATCTCGCAACTCCAAGGGTATATTCCAAAGAACTTTGAATTAGATAAAACTCCGCAGCAAGCACCGTGGACGTGTAGTTCTACCGAAATTAAATTGACCATCCCCGGTGTTACGCAAAAAGCAGCAACTCCAACACCTGTTATGATGCAGCTAACATATGAGTATATACATCATGCCTATCTCTCATCGCGGCACATATATACGGACGGGTCAACTAACTTTATATCATCATCCATTGGAGCCTATATTCCGTCAACTGGCACGACAATCAAAACAAAACTGAGCCATATTACATCCTCGACAGCAGCTGAACTACCGGTTATCCGGGCAGCTGCTGCCTACATCAGCACTAAAAAACCCCAAAACTGGACAATATATGTAGACTCTAAGTCCGCTCTCAGTGCACTCATGCATAAAAGAAAGAATAACGTGAATGCTCAACTGATTTATAACATATTACAGAAATTCCATGATGTGAGGTGTCAGCCCTTAGCGAAAACTAAGACGTTTGAAATATACCACATTCTAATTTGAGTATATTTGAAGTACAGCTCATAATTGTAAGTACACAAAAAATATACCGAAAATACACTCTTCTTTTTTTTTACTTAGTTCTAAAACATATTTCTGAAAATAGTTTTAAAATGCCTTTATTTAAACTACATTTGAAGTCCTCTTCATGCGTTCTGGAATATGTAAATACTAAATTAGTAGGCACAAAATACCTTTTAATTAGATTTCTTAAAATATTAGTTTATTTCATGCAAAATATACTACAGCCCTAAAAAAGGCAGCGATCAAAAATTTGTGCAGAACGCTCTTAAAATACCTAGAAATCGTAAATACTGTTCTGTTATACCCTAAGTACGTTTTGACTGCAATAATTTGGTAGTTTGACTTAAACTACCAAAGTATGAAAAGCTTGCCTATCAGAAATTCACTTCAAGCAGATGTGGAGTACATTGAACTGCCTAAATACAACATTTGATTAGTTTGTCAATTGAGTTGTGCAGCATCGCACTGATGAATCAGAGAAGTTTATGTTATTGTTTTGTTTTTTGTCTATCAAGAACACACCTGATGAGTTTCTTGCACACCAATCACAAACGAGGTTCGGGAACTACAACCACAACACTTGCTGACGCTGGAAAGCTTCAGCAAGAGCAGTGAGCAGATATGTTTGGCGTGGAATTGTGTTAGCGCAATGTTAGTTCACTCAATGTGTATACTCGCCATTGTATGTGATGTGAGTAGTGACTTTAATATAGTGACGTTAATGACCGTATTAAATAGTCAACTAGTAAAGAAAAGCAAAATTACTATTTTAAAGTGAAGAAACTAGCTTGACTCGCTTCATCCTGAGTGGTGCTATGCAGAGAAGCAATAACATTTCTTCTAGAAGCCGTTTTTGTAGATATTGTTTTAGCGACTGCGCCAAATTATTATTAGTTGTACCAATGCTTTTAGTAAGAGATATCGTCCACGCGATTCAAAACACTGTTTCGCATTTGACAGACTCCCTAGGAGAAGAGAGAATACTTAGAACCTTAATAAGTGCAGAGCTGGTCACCGGCCAAATGATTTCCTTGAATATGTAGGCTATATAAGGTTCTAGAGCAGTCAACGGGACTGTGATTCAGGTGTCCAGTGCGTCATGGTGTTTGTGTTTGTGTTCGTTTCTGATGTGTAGTTGTGGGATGTATTTAGTAGAGTCTTCAAATACTACACAAAATGCATTTACTAACAAAAAACAAATATTTGTGTAGCCGCTTTTTAGGACACAAATGACATCTTGAGGGGGAAGGAATTATATTTTTGGTATATCTAAAATATTTTCTGATCAATATTTATGATATATTTTGAATACATTACGTGCGTATTTCGAATGCGGACAAAATAATACAGAATGAATACAAAATGAATATTCATATTCAATATATTTCAAATTCGTTAAGTACGGCCTCTTTTTGCTAAGGGAGGGACATGAAATTGTCTTAGAGTGGGTACCGGGGCATAGTGGTATACCCGGCAACATCTGTGCTGACAAAGCTGCTAGTGACGCCCACGAAGCTGATAATACCTGTGCGATTCCTCTTTCAAGGACAGATGCAAATGGTATAGTCCGAAAAATTGGGAGAGAAATATCATCCAGTCTATGGACAGATCCATGCTACTATTATGCATACTTGAAAAATATTGACCCGGAGTTAAAGTTCAGAATGCCGGGAAATATAAAACGACGAACAGAAACTGTGCTGCATCGAATACGCTTGAATGTGGCTTTTACTAGAAAATATCTTCATATGATCGGTCAAGTAGATTCGCCGCGTTGTACAGCGTGCTCAACAACACACGACATTAAACGTGTACTCTGCCATTGTTCACTATATAGTTCTCAGAGGAAAATACTAAAACAATCCTTGAACATACATGATCAGGACATTGAGCTCAGTCATATATTAGGTCCCTGGACTTCAGTAGCAAAAGAATCCAAAGCAACCAACGCTTTACTCCGGTTCTTAAAGGACACCCGCCTGGACCAAGAGTTGTGAACTGACATCACTCTTTTTAATTTACGTGTGGCTATTTATTTTTCGCCAATCTTTGAGTGCATATATGTGTGTTTGTGTATGTGTGTGTGACATGTGTGGGGGAGGGGGGATACGTGTGTATATGTGATCTTGCTCTTTCTTTACTTCTCTATTCTGTCTGCTGTCTCTCTACTCTCTTCCTTTTCACGCAAAGTAGCAAACCAGCACTCACAAGCAGGTTGACCTCTTTGCTTTCCTGTAAATAAACATACCTCTCTACTCTAATTTGAAAAGCAAAAACCAAGCAGCCACACACAAAAAAAGTGATACAATGCATGCACACAAGAACATTTTTCGCCGCATTCCGGCACTTTCGGCACTCATTGAAATATATACAGAGAAAAGGTACCACAAAAAAACTGAACTCCATGGAGCGAAATATGCGACGAATTACTGACGAAAGCCGCTCGATGGCACGCTCGCTTTGCGCGCGAAGTAGCAGCCACTGTGCTGATGACACGAGCAGAGCAAAAGCCGCCGGGCAACATTTGTCCATTTTTCGCAGTATATTAGTTCCATGGAATCCAGCCTTAAGAATAGGTGCACAAAGCAGAAGACGAAATTTTCAATCCGACTTAGTTTGCTCAAGCAGCATCATGTTTACGGCGGCAACAAAAGACTCATGATCACTGATGAAGGCAATTTCCCTTGGAAGGCTATTCCAGTCCGAAATGACAAGAAGAAGAGGCGAATTTTGGAACATGTTAGTTCGTTCATATATGGGGATAATTTTAAAGAGGTGATGTAAAAGGGGCGATATATGCTGAGATATGGCCGTAAGAAAATACATTTAAGAGCTCAAGATGCTTTCTGGTACAAAGTCGTGATAAGTTAAGTCGTTGTTTTATACCGGTTACACTAGTAAAGCGGGAATAGTCACGGACCATAAAATGAGCGGCTTCGTTTTGTAATGATGCTCTATTCTCTGCCAGATATGATTGGTGAGGATTCTAAATGATTGATGGATAGTCCAGTTGAGATCTAACTAGAACAGTATACGCAACCAGTTTTGTTTCTTTGTTTGCCTGGAACAGAGTTCGTTTGAGGAAGCCAAGAGTTTTTGACGCTTTGTTAGTAATATTGTAACGAAGAAGAAGATTCAGCTAAGCGACCCCGATGACTGGAAATGTAGAAAGACGATGTCGGGGTACACAAAACAAATTACACATTGCATTAAATCATTTTACACAACACATAATATACATCCATCGGATCAATTTAGTCGGGGTACACACTCTGAAGGACTAACCATGTTATGTGTGTTTTGTATTCTCTTCCATGTATAGTAAATCATTTTCATTTTTACTGTACCATTTTGGTGGAGGCGGACACTATCTCCCTACATCTCCGCTGCCCACGCTGGACTTCCGGAGCCGCAAGTTTCCTCCCCCGGAAGCTTAAATCTCCATTGACACTACATCTGCTGAGACTCACCCACCCGATTCAGCACCTCCCCGACCACCGGACATCTCTAACGACACCTCGTCGACTGCGGACGGTGAACCCCCACAAGACCCTCCCCCGCAAGCTCACATGTTTCGAGGCACCGCATCTAGGGACGCCGGTCAAACCATTCAACCCCTCCCTAGTGTTCATTGTTTGTCGACTCCTGTCATGGAACCACACATGTGCTCGTCAGCCATGTTTATTGCAAGACCCTTAACCGCGCTGCCGCCACTGGCCACTTAGCGGGGGCCAACAGAAACAGCTACAATGTCATATTGTAACATCCCCTTTCTTTTGGGAGTGTCGAATTATCAGTTTCTTAAGGTACATAGTCCTTCAGATAGTTCGGTACTCGGCGTTCACGAACTGGTCGGGTACTTGGGCTGCTTGGACCCCTTGATGTTGCCTTCACCGGATTGGTGTGCGGCTCGGCGACACAGCTGTCTCCTGTTGGGCCTTCATCCTGATGGTGGCTTTCGGTCTCGTCGTTGTCCACATCGGTTTCTTCGTAACCATTCCATGTTGGGGCTGGTACCTTCCGCAGGAAGACTCTATTTCGCCGAAGCACATTTCTATTCGTTTCAACATCATACGATCTGTTCTTTGCCCTATGCACGATTACTCCCTTGTCCCATGTGCGTTTTCCTGTAGGTTGGATGCGCACATTGTCTCCTTGGTGTAGTGGTGGTAGATCTTTCGCCTTTGCATTGTAATGGTTCACCATTTTGTTCCTCAACAGTTGTTTTTCACGCTTGCAGTTGATGATCCGTGGACGCAGCAGCATGGTCGTGGTAGGGAGGGTGCTTCGGGTTCTCTTTCCCATCTGTAGCTGCGCAGGGCTGGCATTTAGTCCTTGTCTCGGTGTGTTCCGATACTCCAGTAGTGCTGGGTAAGGGTCACTTCCATCTATCATTGCTCGCCGTAGTATCTTCTTTGCTGTTTTTACTGCAGCTTCAGCCATGCCGTTGGACTGCGCATGTCCTGGGCTCGATGTCACGTGTTCGAAGTCCCATTCCCTTGTAAACTTCGCAAATTCTTCACTCGAAAATTGCGGACCATTGTCGCTGACAAGAACTGATGGACTGCCATATCTTGCAAAATGCGCTTTCATTTTCCTGATGACCGCGGCTGATGTAGTCGATCGCAGTTGGTCTACTTCAAAGAATCCACTGTAGTAGTCTACGATCACAAGGAATGTTTTTTCTTTGCATTCCATGAGGTCTGCACCCACTCGCTCCCATGGTTGGCTTGTCATAAGGTGGGGCTTCAAAGTTTCCTTCTGTTGTCTGTCGGAGTGAGCTTGGCATATCTCACATGCCGTGATGTAGTCTTTCAATTCCGAGTTCATCTGTGGCCAGAATACACACTCTCGTGCTCTTCGAAGTGTGCCTTCCACGCCCATGTGCGATGCATGAAGTTTCTTCTTGATCTCGTCGCGCAATGTAGCGGGCACGACAAGTCGCTGTCCTTTGTAGATGATGTTACTTTCAACAGTTAGTTCGTCCCGAAAAGTGAAGTATGGCTTCTCCTCCGGTCGGACGTCACGCTTCGTGTCAGGCCATCCTCTTAGGATTGTTGTTTTCACTATCTGTAGAACTGGGTCTTTGAGTGTTGCCTCCTTGATCTTCTGTATTGTCTCTGCTGACATTGGGAGGTAGTTCACAACGTTGACATCAGCAAACTGTTCTGGCGTTCCAGTCTCTTGTAGATATACCCTTGACATAGTGTCCGCCAGGACGAGCTCCTTCCCTGGTCGGTACTCTATCGTGATGTCATACCTTTGAGTCTGGAGGAGCATTCCTTGAAGTCGTCTGGGGACCTGATCTAGTTGCTTGCCAGAGATTGACTGTAGAGGCTTGTGGTCCGTGATGACTCTCGTATGGCGACCAAAGGTGTACTGATGAAATTTGCCCAGTGCAAAGACCACTGAAAGCATCTCCTTCTAGTTTTGTGCGTATCTGCACTCTGTTGGAGTCAGAACTCTGCTTGCAAACGACACAGGTTTTCCCTCTTGAAGGAGAGCAGCTCCCAATCCCTTTTCCCTTGCGTCGCACTGCACTGTCAGTTCCTTCTTGGGATTGTAGTAGGCGAGGATCGGAGGTAGCATGACCAGCTGTTTTGCTTCCTGTAATGCTTGTTTCTGCTCCTTTCCCCATGCCCATGGCTCGTCCGTGTTGGTTAGTCTTCTTATGGGTTCCAAGATCTACGATATTTTTGGTAAGAACCTTGCTAAGTAGTTGATCATACCGCACAGTCTCATGACTCCTGGGAAATCTGTCGGTGATGCCATATCCTTGATGGCTTTCACTTTTTCTGAATCCAGCCTCAGCCCATACTTTGTCAGTTGGTGTCCCAGGAAGAAAATCTTGTCTCTTTTGAACTCAGTCTTTGTCTCATTAAGCCTGATGCCAAGCGTCTAGCATCGCCGCTGCAGGTTCTCAAGATTGCGATCATGATCACACTCTGCCTCTTCCGTGCTGGCTCCTACACCACATACCAGGATGTCATCTGCAACACAGTGGACACTCTTCAGGCCGTCCAGCGCTGCTTGTAGACGCTTTTGGAAGATCTCACTGCTCACCGCAAGTCCAAACGGAAGTCTTAGCCATCTGTAGCGACCTGCTGGAGTTTGGAATGTTGTTAACATGCTTGACTCTTTGTCTAACACACACTGCCAATATCCATCTCGGAGATCCAGCTTTGTGAAGACCTTTGCTTTCGCTATCTCCGGCAAGATGTCGTCTAAGACAGGGAGTGGATGCCGTTCTCTTCCTAGTGCTTTGTTAAGTACTTGCGGGTCTATGCAGATTCGCAAGTCGCCTGCCTTCTTTGTTGCGATCACCATGCGGCTCACCCATGTCGTCGGCTCTTCCACTTTTGTTATGACGCCTCTTTCTTCCATCTGTTGCAGCATCGTTGCAAGTTGAGGTTTCACACTGACCGGCACTCTGCAGCCTGTCACTGCTTTTGGCTGTGCTTCTGGGTCAGTGACCATATAGACTTTTCCTGGGAGTGTTCCTAGGGCTGATTCAAACACGTCTGGGTACCTCTTGACAATATCCTTTCTGGTGGCTACACTTGCTGTTTCCTTTTCTACCTTTGCCACCAAGCGATAATCGATGACAATGAGGCCCATCTTTTCTGCTGTTTCTCTCCCAACGAGAGGTGTGAGCTCTTCGTCCACGACAATGAATTCCACCTTGTGTTTCTTGCCATTTTTCGTGGTAGCATCCAACTTGCACTTTCCTGCTGGAGTCACTGTGCTGTCATTCCACATTCTCAGAGTTGTTCCTGAAGGCACAATCTGTTCAGGTCTCACATCCTTGCTTGTGATGACGTTTACAGCAGCACCACTGTCGACTTGAAATTTCAACTCATTGCCGTTGATGCGCAGTGTTGTGAATATCGATTTCTTTGTGTCACTCCTGCTTATGACCAGGATCTCTTCGTCTGAGCTCTCGCTGGCTTCCACATTTGCCACATTCTTGGCTCTACACTGTGCTGCAAAGTGATCCTTTCTCTTGCACTTGTTGCGCGTTTTCTTCCACGCCGGGCACGCTTGCTTCGTTCTCTCATGGTTCCCACCACAGTATCCACAGTTGTGCTGCTGCGGTGTCTGTTTTGCGGCTTTTTGGCGTTGACTCTGTGACGCGTTTCCTTCACGCCATGCACGCTGTCGGTCGGGGTAGCTCCGTTCTTGAATGCCTTCAGTTGAGACTTCGTTGTCTCTTGTGCCAGGCAGATTTGCACCACCTTTTCAAGCGTCGGGTTATCGATCTTCAAGATGTCGGCGCGCGCTTTTTCATCGTTAGTACCAACGACAACTTGGTTTCTGATCATTTTGTCCCGCTCCGCCTTAAAGTTGCAGTCTCTTGCTTTCAATTTGAGATCCGTAAGAAAACTGTCGAACGTCTCTTGTTGTTGAGTACGGCAGCGGAACACATACCTGGAGTAGACTTCGTTTTGCTTCGGCGCAAAATGGCTGCCCAGTTTCGTGAGCACGTTTTCGTAGTCGAGCTCTGGGTGTGGTCGTGCCGTTGTTGGAGTTCCAAAGTCGATTGTGTTGTAGACATCGAGTAGCGCTGGACCGCCGACGGTTAGAAGTATAGCCACTTTCTGTTCGTCCGGCTTGCTTGCCGTTTCTGTAGCCTTCAGATAGAAGTTGATCGCCTGCTTGAACGCCCGCCACTGCTCGGCGGCGTTGCCGGATGCGGAGAACTTCGGCGGTGGTGCCAGTCTCTCCATCACTTCTTTATCGGGGCACAGATGGTCAGCGACTCACTCGTTTTCCTTTTCTCAATGTTTAGGATCGACGATGACCACTTCTGACACCATGTTCATTGTTTGTCGACTCCTGTCATGGAACCACACATGTGCTCGTCAGCCATGTTTATTGCAAGACCCTTAACCGCGCTGCGCCACTGGCCACCTAGCGGGAGCCGACAGAAACAGCTACAAGGTCATATTGTAACACCTAGGTCCTCTCCAAACCGCGTGAGCCAGGAAACTTCACTGGATCCGGTGAACAGGATGTTGAAAAAAGGCTCCTTCTCTACGAGCGAATCAGCCAACATAACAGGTGGGATCCAATCATTATGCTTGCCAACGTTGTCTTTTACCTCAAAGACACTGTCCGCACATGGTTTCTCGCACAGGAGGAAACAATCGCATCATGGGACATGTGCAAAAAGAAACTCCACCATATTTCTGGCGACCCCGCTGGTCGCAAGCTGTTCACTAAGCGCAAGCTGGCCTCACGTGTGCAGTCACCCACGCGTCGTACATGACGTACATACAGAACATTCTCTCCCTTTGTCAGAAAGTGAACCCCAACACGCCTGACTCAGAAAAACTTCCCCGCGTCCTGAAAGGCATCGCAGAAGACGCGTTCCAGCTCCTCGTCTTCAAAGACTGCGCAACAATGGAGGAAGCTGGCAAAAAGTGCCGACGCTTTAAAGGGATGCTGAACCAAACATTTCCGTGTCTATAATAAGTGGCGCACTATCTTTTCATGAGTCTGTAGCCGCCGGTGTGCGCAAGCACACGCGACGAAATTGCCGTCATCAAAACTCCCTGTTCTAAGTGTGAATGGGGGATATGATGACGTCAATTTCGTTGCGTGTGCTCGCGCACACCGGTAGCTGCTGACTCGTGGAAAGATAGTGCGCCACTTATTATAGACACTGAAATGTTTAGTTCAGCATCCCTTTAAAGAAGCGAAAAAACGACGGATCACCGCAAATCTTGTGTGCCTCGCCAACACGACACCAACATCCACATCTGAAGACACCAGCCTTCAACCGGACCACATAGCAAAATTTATCCGCCGAGAACTTAAAACCATGTTCCCTATTAACACTTTCTCCCGACCTACTGAACAGCAAGAACCTTTCCTCCCGGTCTCAGCGTTCCAAGCATTCATAAGACAAGAACTCAACCAGCTCTATATTCCAACAAACCCACCTGCACGTCGGACGCCTTCTGCACGGCTAGATTATGACTCCCCTCCCCCTACACTTCATCAAATCAACGTGACCCCTCAGCATGGAGGACATCTGACGACCGACCTATCTGTTTCCAATGCAACGCCGTTAGACACATTGCATGCTACTGCCGCAACAAGTGAACAACTGCGCAGGCATGTTCACATCGAAAAGTGTTTGGTTCTCGTTCGGTCAACTGCCCTTCGTACCTCCCGGCCCTAATCGACAAGATGACGGACAGTTCACCACTAGTTCTCAATACAACCACTCGCCATCTCCACGTCGCCATCAGTCACGGTTCCTGGCCTCCCGCAGCCCCATGTCCCATGCTCATGTCCCCCGTCAATCGGAAAACTAAGCAATGCAGCTTCGAGAGGGCAAACTGCTCTAGTATCATTGGTAGCATATCCTCTTCGACAACGTCCACTGACGCCCCTTAATCAGATTTTTGCTACAGTCGACAATGTTGCAACAACAGCCCTCGCCGATACTGGCCCTGCTATTTCCGTTATGAAGGAGGATCTGAGACGCCAGCCACGCTAGGTCTTAACGCCACCGGATTCCACGACACTTCGTGGGCGGACGGTTCTTTAACTCCTTTTCTTGGCATTTGCGGTGCACGTATTGCCTTTAAAGATAAGACAACGTCTTTCCTTTTTACCATTATTCCGTATTGTTATCATGCTTTGATACTTGGATTGGACTTCCTCTCCGCCCACAGCGCCCTTATAGATTGTACAATGAGAAATATTGAGGTTAGTGTTTCCGCTCCGAACGAACCCCAGGTCCCCGTCATTTGCAAACTATGTTCTCTAGAAACTTGCCGTTTCCCACCATTAAAAGATGAAGGTGTGTCCCGAAAAGAATAAAGTCGATGGCGACGACGTCGTGTCTTTCAACATGAACATCTTTTTCACGAAGCAAATTAGTATTGCACATTCAATCTGTTTCCGTCCTTGGTGGTTCCACTTCCATCTGGATGGTGAATATCTGCCATAGCCTGCAACTACAACCCAGAGAAACTTCTCTTGCCGTGACATCGCCGTTGTTTGAAGAAACACTATCGGTTATTACCAACGACGACCGACCAAATCCGACATCAAGTCCACCGTTCACCTCCCATCTCGTTCAACTGGCAGACATGATTGATTCTACGTCAGACGGGAAGCAAAAAGAGCAGCTACAGAGCCTTCCTTTAAAATATTAAGGAAGCTTCAATCTGCGAGCCCATCCTTTTGGCCAATTAGCCACCACCAAACACTGCATTGACACAGAGATCCACCCACCTTTACACCACAGGCCTTACCGTGTGTATCGGTAAGTGAACGTCGCATAATACAAACCGAGGTGGGCAAAATACTTTCACGAGACATTATATAGCAGTCCTCTAGTTCATGTAGTTTAGGTTAAAAAGAAAGATGGGTTCTGGCGTTTTTGCGTCGGTTGCCGCAGGCCGAATGAGATCACTAAGAAAGATGTGTACCCATTGCCTCGCGTCGATGACACCGTCGACTGTCGACACAGGGCCGAATACTTTTTTTTCTATCGACCATTTGTCAGGGTATTGGCAAATTAGTGTGGACGACACCAACAAGAAAAATACGACTTTCATCACAGCTGACGTCCTCTACGAATTTAAAGTCGTGCCGTTCGGTCTGTGTAGTGCACTCGCTACGTTCGAGTGAACGATGGACTACGTTATGAAAGGTTTGCGGTGGACAACCTGCCTGTGCTACTTGAACGAGGTTATCATCTTCTCCAGCTCGTTTTCATTCCATCTTGAATGCTTAGATCAAGTCCTGAACCTCTTCGAAGGAGCAGGTCTCTAACTAAATTCCTCAAAGTGCCGATTCGGCAGCTCCCATTTAAGATTCTAGGTTACTTGGTTCAACTATACCCTGACAAGATAAAAGCCGTCAAACAATTTCGAACACCTAAATCACCAAAGGATGTAAGGAGTCTTCTTGAACCGTTCTCCTACTTTGGACGATTTATTCACCAATTCGCTCAAGTGGCTCGTCCCCTCACAAACCCCCCCCCCCCAAAAAAAAAAAAAAAAAAAAAAACACCAAGCGTCGTTCTGGCAACCGGAACAAGCTGCTTTTACTCGTTTAAAGTGTGCCTTCTACTCTAATTATGTTTTATGACAATTTGACGACTCTGCACCTACTGAGTTACGCCCAAACTCCAGAAGCTATAAATTTGGCTCTATACTAGCTTATCACCAATCTGGAGAAGGTTAGGTGATAGGGGCGAGCGGCTTGGGAGACTATGCCAGTCGCATACTCTCCCCAGCCGAACAAAACTATACGATAACTGAACGGGAGTGTCTCGCTGTAGTGTGTCCCATTACAAAATGTCGTCCTTACTTATTTGGGTAGCAATTTTTTGTTATTACAGGTTATCACGCCCTCTGCTGGTTCTCCTTGTTAACAGAGCCTATCGGCCGACTTAGATGCTGGGCTCTACTTTTTCAGGAGTACGATTTTAGTCATCTACAAATCAGGAAAACTCCATCAAGATGCCGACTGCTTCTCTCGACACCTTGTCTACCCTATTCACCAATCAGCCGACGACACCGACCTTCCCCTACTTGACGTACCACATTTTAGGAACATCGCAGAAGAGCAGCGTCGTGACACAGCTCTACAGACCATATTTCACGAAGTCACTACAGATTCGAGTCAACCGTCTTCAAGACTTTACACGATTGAAAATGATATGCTGTACCGACACAATTTTCGGTATGACGCTCCGTCTCTACTTTTGGTAGTTCCCGAACACATTCAACGTACAGTCCTAGACAAATTGCCCGATGCCCCAACCTCCGGTCATTTGGGTGTCGCTCGCACCTACGCACGGGTCAAGCATCGTTTCTACTGATCCGATATCTACAGGAGCATCAAACGTTACGTCTCGTCCTGCGATTTCCGTCAGCCCCGGAAGACCCGATAATCCTGGCCCGCTGATTTTCTGCAACCCCTGCGTCTTACGGTCTGCCCATTTGACCGCGTAGGTGTAGACCTTCTTGGTCCGTTTCCTTCTTACTTTACTGGAACCCGCTGGATCGTCGTGACGGCTCCTTACGCAACACGCTACGCTATAAGAACGACACTTTTGACTGGCAAAAGAGGTTGACGTTGCGCAGTTTATTCTAGAAGACCTCATTCACAAACACGGCGCACCTCGGGAACTTCTGTCCAATCGTGGGCGTGCTTTTGTATCCCAACTCGTCGCCAAAATCCTACAGCTATGCGTCATCGCCCACCGCAAAATGACGGCCTAATAACCACAAACCAACGGCCTGGTGGAACGCCTCAACCGAACACTTCCTCATTTGCTGTCAGTGTATATCTCCGCTGACCATCGCAACTGGTACACAATTCTTCCTTGTGGTACTTTTGCCTACGACTCTTCCCGTCACGACACAACCGGTTTTTTGCCTTTTTACCTATTATTCTGATGTGATCCCAGCCTGATCATTGACCTCCCTCTTCCATTCCAAACCAACGCTCCACCTAAAGGATCACACTTCCAAAGCCTTATGTTGCGCTGACGATTCGCGCCAACTAGCACGGCTTCGAACACTCGATTCGCAGGAACGACAGTGCGCCCGCTACGACCATCTACAATCTACATAGTAATGTTTCCTCTATGCCGGGCGAAATTGTTCTGGTGTGGACGCCTCACCGACGTGTTGGTCTCGCCCAGAAAATGTTTCTGCGCTGTACCGGGCCCTATCGTATCATCGCACAAGCGAGCGAAATTACTTACGAGGTGGTACCTTTGCAAGTTTCTCGCGATACGCGTCCCACTCAAGCCAAAACCGTCCACTTTGTGCGACTCAAACCGTGCCTAGTTTCAGCTAGCGGCAGGACGCCGTTTTTGTCCGGAGGTTGATAATGTTACGAAGAAGAGGCAGCCGAGCGACCCCGACGGCTGAAAAAAAAAAGAAGAAAGACGATGTCGGGTTGCACGTTCTTAAAACTAACCATCATATCTGTATTTCGTATTCCCTTCGCTGTAGAGTAAATTACTTTCATTTTCACTGCAACAATATGCTGAATGTGAGTATTCCAGGTAAGATCTGGTGAAAGAAGATGAACGCCATGATATTTAAATTATATACATTTTCAATACGATCATTTCTGAATAAATACGTGTGTAGAGTAAAATGACGTTTTGTGGTGCATAATATAGCTTTAGTTTTGTTTCTCTTTATTTTCATCAACCACATGGCGCACCAGTCGTAGAATGTATACAAGTCATCCTGTAAGATTGGATATTCCAGAGGAGCCGAAATTGCACAATAAATGACGGAATCATCTGCGAACAGACGAGTGTAAGGTTGGATGTTAGAAGGGAGATCATTGACATATATCAAAACGAGCACAAGAAGTACTGATCCCTAAGATTGCTTTTATTGCTGTCATGACATTATTTTTACTGTCTTTATTTTTATTACTGCTGTTACATTTACTGCTATACTGTTATTGTTATTACTAGTATTACATCTGGTTACTGTATTACTGTTGATATTGATTCTCTTCTTTCGAATAAGTCGTAGATATTATTTTTCGATGCTAAGATTGCTTTTTGTTTAGAACTGTTGTGTTTATAATTTGTATGTGTGACACTGTATCACCCCACTCCTGCCTTGGCCCTATATTGGGCTGGCAGTATTGATAAATAAAAAAAAAAAATAAACGGAGGTGTCCATTTTAACGCGACAGAACTGTAACCGTCTAAAGACCCCTTTGCTCCAAAACCCGTCAACGAGTACTCATTCCAGTCAAGCTCAACGTAACTAGGTCAAAGTCACTTGACAAGTTTCCTAGAACGCCTGGCGAATTTTTGTAGCGCGTCCGCTCGGTGGCGCTCGATATGCTACCAACCCGCCCTATGGAGAGAAGCAGCGGAACCGGCCGAACGTCGGATGCGCATTGACTGAATTGAAAAGGGATTTCATTGTGTGTGTGT
>JABSTQ010006827.1:20000-142914 GCA_013358835.2 Ixodes persulcatus
TTGATCCATCCAAGGATCTATCTTTCGTAGACCTGCGCTAGAGCTCTACGCTAGGGGCGGGAGCGTTTGCCTTCACGTTGAGCACAGACTGAGCTGGCGACCACTGGACCTAGAAATCCGTAGCGTATGCGATATACGAAAAGTCCCTAATGAAATTAGACATCCCGGTCCCTTCGTGCCACGTTTTCGCGAGGCGAAACACGGAAATTTCTATTTTAACGCGCTCACTTTTTTCACTCAAACTGCTTCACGCACAAACTCGCCGACCAGAACCATGCGGTAACAGCAGATCCAAGGCACCAAGGCCGACAGTCACTGCCCCCATCTCCGCGCCGCCGCCGCCGCCGTCCCCGCTTTTCTGGTTCTCCGTTCGTCCGCAAGAGGGCGATCCTCGGGCTGGAGTTGCGAATAGAGCTCGTACTTCCCTTAAAGGCTGAACTCCATGGGACGAATATGCTGCGAATAACCGACGAATTTTGCCCGGCGGCTTTTGCTCTGCGCGTGGAATCAACACAGTAGCTGCTACGTCGCGCGCAAAGCGAGCGTGCCGTTGGGCGGCGTTCGTCAGTTATTCGTCGCATAATTCGCTCCATGGAGTTCAGCCTTAACACCGCTAGGGCTAGGGCGCGTGAGCGTGTTGAGACGAAATTCAAGTTCCGCTAAGCTCGTGTGCTGGCTCATGCAGTGTTTTCTTTGACCCTCTCTTTGCTATGACATCTCACAAAGATGTCATATTTTTGGTCAGAAAACTTTATTCTGATTCGTTATTGAGTCGACACTCTTAATTGACCAAAATTATTGGAAGCGCAATTTGTTCAAAAGAGTTAAACATATGTTTCGGTTTTAAAAGAGTTAAACACTCAAATTTCAATCTCCATCTGTAATTGTATTTGTGTCGCGTGTATGTTTACAGAGCCGCCGGAAGCTATCCCCAATGGAAGTATTTTGTCACAGGTGTAGAGCTGCGATTTAGCCAGTACAGTACAACCCCTAGCCTAGGGTCTTTAACGTGCGCCACGCAGTAGTGATACACGACCGCACGCCGGTACGATCCTCATCCAAATCGAAACAGTCAGGGGTGGGGATTGAACCCAGGATCTCTGGGTTCTTGCAGCGCGAGCTTTCACTCCACGCGCTCCGAGCTGGTGTGCACTAATCTCCCTCTTTCTGGGGAAAGGTATAAGGAGTATTCACTGGGCGTCATATTTGTGGGTGATGTCTAGAGCGCATGCTCAGAACGAGCCCACATTAATAGGCTGCTAAGACCGGCAATCTTGATGGTATGGAATGCACGTTGCAAAAGAACAGGGGAAGCTCGCCGTCAGCTCGCGCTCAGCAGTCGTGCACACAACTATGGCCGCCAGTGAATACTTCCTATAGACGTTTGCAAGCATGGCGTCCCGACTGGTGCCCCATCCGTGCAAGCACGTGCAGCATGCACGTGAAGATAGCCTTGGCAGGCCTGGAATTCCACGTGCTTGCTCACACGAGGAAGATCATGGCGGCCGCCAGATGCCCTGTTTGCAATCGTCTATATGTACTTGGGTGAGAAGAGGGCAAACGAGCGCCTTTTTAACCAGGCAGCTAGCCAAGCAAGCTCGATGATGATTCCAGAAACAACGTCGAGCTACATCCTTCACCCCCCCCCCCCTTTTTTTTTCTATCCTTGTAAGTTTTTTTACACAACGACTGAATGTCGGCAGGAAAGCTTTGCACGCCAAGAATATTGGAGGCCATGGGTGGGCCATTTCCTCCGAGACTTTTCGCGCGAAGGGTTCCACTCGCAATGAGAGACTGCGAAAATTGGTTGCCATGAGCATTGAGCAGCCGTGTGGCAGAAATATCTCTTTCTTTTCCTTCCATGGGCCTGCTCGCTTGCTTGGCTATACCTTGGGCCTGCTGGCACGCAGGGTGTACTGTGTTTGCTGGGTGGACAGTAAAAATGCGCTCGTTTGCGGGAATTTCACTCGTTGCTTCTCATCACAGCACGTATTACCTTTCCGAGAAAGCGGTAGTTTGAAATCCTAGTGTTTGACTCTTAAAGGGACACTTACACCACTTCCCTCCCCCCCCCCCCCTCCCAATCTTACCGGACTAAGAGCATCCTGAGTTTCTCATGCCGATCCCCCCTTCTTGTCGTACTAGGCTAACAGATCCGCGTTCTCCAGCAGCCCCGACCTTCTCCCCTCCCTTGTTTCCCTTTTCTTTTCCTTCCCCTTTCCCCCTTTCTCTCCTTTCATTCTCTCCCTTCTTTCATTTTTCCTTTCCTTCCCCCCTTTCTCTCATGGTCCACCGGTCTCGACGCCAACATCTAATAAAACGCTACATGTTGTTGAAAGTCGAAAGATGTCTGTCCTTGTCTGTCCTTTTCGTTTATTCTTTCTATAACGAGTTATCAGAACCAACGCGCTCACGTTCAACTAAGGGTATTTATGCTCGCCAAAGGTTTTATTGGTACATGACATATGAGAGCCCAACTATCCAGAACACAATTTGCGGCTCGAAATTCGTTTTCTTTCCGCCCGAAAACCGCCGATCGATAACTGACCGGTTTGAGGCGCGCCCACTCTCATCTACGTGGTCAGGTGTCATTTTATATGGTTTAGACACACGCACCAAATATAATCAAAGTCGTGGGTCATTGGCACACACTCAATATTAAAAATAAAAAAAAAAAGTACGATACCCATATTTTGTGGCTTCTACAAAACAGGAAGCACGTAGATTTCAAAAAAAAAAAAAAAAACGTTTCACGGTGAGCCGACGGCACTCTGTGCATTCTCTTCGTAATTTTAAACGTGGCGTCAGATCGCGGGAGTCGAGGGCTGGACGGCCGAACAAAGCGGAATATGCGATGGCGGCGGGCGACGGGCGTGGAACGTCTGCTTCGAAACCGTTGTTCGCGGTACCGGCGAATCTGTCTGCCTTGGAAAGAGAAATCGTTTACCGATCGAAACAATAAGGATTTATTTCGTACGACACGCCCAACCAACAAGCTGATTCGCACGAAGACGTCGACGAGTCGTTGCCCCTCCTCCTGGTTGAAGACATATCGCTCGTTTTACGAACACGAACAGCTTGAAAATGCGCGAACGTCAAGCACCAAGTGGTTGGCTTTCACGTTTTTTGTGCGACGTGCGAGTTTTTCTTCAGCTTCGCACAGCCGGGAAAACGACGAAAGAAAAAAAGAAAACGCGATCGGGTGTAGCCACGTGCCTTCCTGAAACTCTCTCCTCCTTTCTCCTCTAGTCTTCTGGCACCATATTAAATCACCCGGCAAAATATTAAAAAAAAATATTATGGGGGTTTTTAGTGTCTTTAAAATCGGGGAAGATGAGATTATTAACACCAGATTAACTTCAGACAAACTGCCCGTCCAATCAGGCTGACCAACTACACGCTGTCTAAATATCCACACAACCCCAATTATTATTATTTGAATAAAAAATGGAGGCGAATCAGTCACGAGCCTCGCAGTTTTTTACGAGACTGAGCGGGAGAAATGATACAGAAAGCGAAACAAAATGGAGAGGTCTCGTCTACCAAAACAACGCAGCACAAGAAAGCAACAGTCAAATGAACGTATCGCCAGAGCTGCACCTACCTTGTTTCCTATGACAAGGACCGGCTTGCCAGAAAATGAAACAAAAGCCTGCCAAGCCCATGCGCGCCAGCGCTTTAGACTCGAGTTCAGCTGGCACACCGCTCGTGCCCTAACTCCGGCAGGGTTTTTTTTTTTTTTAGATGCGGAGCATCTCTTGCTCGGGTCTATGTCCCGCGGCGTCGTAGTCCGCACTCACACTACGCAAGCGCAACTCTCCTCCTCTAGTCTCCTCTCCTTCAAGTGTGAGCGGTAGCGCGCTGCGCGCGTTCCCCATCACGTGACCGGGGCGGGGTCTGAGGCGAAACCGTGTTTCCCCGGAGGAGGGAAAGGAGGAAAGTTTTCGGCGCGCGGGTCGCAGCGCCAGGCCAGGCCTTTCTAGTGGGGTGAGCTTTCCCCGCAACTCCGCGGCTGTCGTCTGCTATAGGAGGGGGCACGTTGCAATATTGGTGAAGCCTATACTTCGTTTCAGCTTCGGTCCGAGCGCGGCCGATGCTATGAGCCGAAGGGCCAATCAAACAGCGAAAGAGGCACAACGTCATGGCGTGCTCCCTGCAGTTGATAGGACCAGCTGATATTTGCAGTTGCTCTGAGCGTGCTCCTCCGCCGGCTAATCAAGCGCAGAGAGCACGCCATGACGCTGCGCTTTTTGATTGGCCCTTCGGCTCATAACATCGGCCGCGCTCGGACCGAAGCTGAAACGAAGTATAGCATTTCCCGACCGCTCGCGTCCGTTGCAGCCTAGATCTCGCCGGCCAGCCCGGTCTCGACGAGGAAACCTGCAAGCGCTGTTAGGGCATTTTGCGCCGCATTACCGTGCGGTCTGATTAGACTTTCAAAGTTACTCGTGTTACATCAGTTCACCGCTGTTGACTCCACTTCACTCCGTTCTTCCGATGAAGTGTGATGGAAGCAACAGTCCCGTCAGTTAGTGGGTTGGCGCAAGCAAGCGTCAGCACCACCCCGATGCTCCGCATCACCCCATGGTTCCCCTCGGGAAGATGGTGTAATTTATTTTTTTATGGCGCTTTTTGCCGTGAGCACAAATTTTACCTTTGATATGTTGATCCGGCCCCGAACTCGCCCACAGCCGAACGTTTGGAAGGGCCGTAGGAGAGCTGTAGTAAAGTGGTAATTTGAGCTAGTTGGTATGTCACTAAGACAAAAAAGCGCACAAAACATCGGAGGAAGAGAAAATTACTTTTCTCTTCCTCCGACATTTTGTGCGCTGTTTTATCTTAGCCGTAAAAAAAGCTTTGCGCGCCAAAAATCTCGGAGCCCACGGGCGGTCTCTGATGATTAGCGTAGCAAGTACTAAGTGACGCGCACTTTTCAAAATGGCCATTATGCGCCAATTCAATTTATGAAGAATTGGTGTAAAAACGACGCGCCGCTGAGGCAGACCGAGAGGGTCGAGCTCAGACTTTTACGTAACGCGTTACAAGTAATACATAACTTGTAACCGATTACATTTTACTGTAATTTCGTAACGCGTCAATTCCTTCCTTTAAAGAGCAACTCCGCTCAATTCCGAAGATTTCGGGACGAGTGACTTCGCATTAAAAAGCCCTAGTAAGTGACACTACGTCGTTGGCGTCGCGAAAAATGGGATATACATTTTTAAATCTAATTTTAAACACGAGCGGAAATCGAAACCGAAACTTCGGGCTCCGTCCGTCAACATTGACCTCGGGCCGCCAAGAGCATGGCCATCACGTGGGACGAGATGTCACGTGATCCTCTACGCAACGACGGGCGGGACTGGGGCGGGCGTGTGCCAGGCGCAAGTGTCGTCTGCACCGCATTCTTCGCCACGTTTTGGTGTCGACGACATTCGACGACGTCTGCACAACTGCGGCATAAGTCTGCGCTCGTGGTGTCCGTAGTGTGGACGAAACTCCGAGAGACAATAATCACAAACGGTGAGACGACGACGGCGGTTGTCACGCGGGAGGCGGCGGGACCACGGCGGGGCGGCCGGACGGCTCCCAAGAAGCGCGCTGCGCAGGCGTGTTACGCCAATCACGTGGACACCGCTAAGCGCCGAGAGGAAACGTTGCTGGCGCCATCCGCTACGCTCGCCCGGAGAACGAAAAACAAGGAAAAAGGGGGCAGTGCTGATGACGTTTAGCTCAATGTTGGCTAGGACCATGCCGTAGCCTTGACTGCGCTGTTGGTTGCGCTTAAATTCGCCCCCTCGAGTCAGCCGATTTCGGCAACTTGGCGAGTTGCAAAGTTTGCCGGACCGTTTAAAAAACGTTTAGACAGAACTGCTTCGTAATATTTGACGTGTGGTCTTAATAGGCGATACTGAAGAGGACTGGATTGTTTTTTTTTTAAACCAAACATGAAGCAAAGTTCCCCTTTAAGGAGTAACGATACATGTAATTGAATCACTTTTTGGCTGTAATCGATTACAAAATTACCCATTACAAGCTTTCTCAACTATTTTTTTTTTTTTTGGGGGGGGGGGAGAGGGGGGGGGGGAGTTAGATGTGATGGAGTCATTCAGCTCTGGGCCACGGTTAACTTTTTTTTTTCGAAATTACTAAGCACGGGATTTTGAGGATTAGCAGGCCACTTCACTATGCTTCGTTTCCTGGGTACATTTTTTTTTTTTTTTGGTAAGTTGGAGACTACGTCCGGGTATGAAAAATGACCTTATCCAGCCTCTTGTAAGTAATGTATTTAAACAGCGCTCTTTTTATTTATTTATTTTTCACGAGAGGGATTGGGTGTGTAGGCGTCACTCACTCAGCTGTAAGCAAAAACAGTGAAGGCTTTCTATTTTTTTTTTTCTTTTTGAACAACTGAGCGCAAGACCCCAAGGATTATGCTACGGTAATAAAAAAAAAAGTCTACTGAAAAATAACTTGGGAAGTAATCGATTACTTAAGAGTAATTTTTCGATTACTTTTTGAGGCTGTAATCGTAATTGTAATCGGTTAGTTCTTAAAGTCTAATAAAATTGCTATTGTAACCGGTTACTTTTTTTGAGTAGCGTGTATAAGTCTGGTCGGGAGCTCGACGGACGCATGAAAAAAAAAAGCAATGGACCCCAAGTGCTTTTGCATTGCATCTACAGGCTGTCCACCCAAAAATGAAACTTGATAAAGAGCAGCCTCTGTTCGAAACGTCGAACAAAGCCTCTGCTCGATGCTCACAATTTTTTTCCACACCTGATACTCCCTTCGTGAAGCATTGCTTATTAACACTTTGGATCAGGTTTACTTCACCGAAAAACAAAACTATGCATCCCTCTCCGAAAAAAAAAAATAATAATAAAACAGCCCTGGTGTGCCTCGCGAGTTCCTTTCCTTTGTGCTCGTCGCGTGTGCCCTATTTTGTTCCAGGTGTCTTCGTACCAACTAGCCCTGCTCCTCGCCGTTCTACGCATGCATCAACGTTCAATCTTCGCCCAAATGTATAGCGCTGGCAGTCCGAACCAGACGACAAAGTTTCAGACCTAACCGTTATATTTTTCAAACGTTATAAGTGATATTTCAATAATTTCAATGGGAAAACGGCGGCCGACTGAGTTCTCGTATGCATAGAGCTGAATGGCGTCAGTTGGGAAAAAACGGGCCCCATTTTCCCATTGACCTTTTTCAGAAGATCACGTACAAGATATAAGTTTTGATAGGACAACAGCTAGTTCTAAAACTTTGGCACCTGGTATGTGACGCTTGCACTATGTATGTGGCCGGAGAATGAGCGTTCGGCTATGCGTTGTTTATTATTGCGGTAAAAAAAAAAAAAAAAACACTGCTCAGTTTTTTTGTGTGTGTTGTTTTTTTCTGGTTTAGGGGGGGGGGGGGGGGAGCAGCGAGAAAGAGAAGGCGTACTTTGTTTGTTTCTCTCGCTTTGTTGCTTTGATGAGTGCGGAGCAATTTATGGTTCCCGTGGATGGGTTCCGGATCCCGTTACGGATCGACCGCAAGCGATTGCGGATAGGAACTACTGTAACGCCCGTCGCTGTTTACTGGCGCCGAACACTTTACTCAAACGGCATTCGCTCGGTTGCTTCCATGGCATTCCCACTTAGCCTCCTCGAAAAACGTTCATTTTCGGCGTTCGGGTAAAAGAACGACGCTAACAACTCCAACGGGAATAAAAAAAGAAAAATAACAGACTCATTGCTTTATCCTGAAAATAAAGAGGCGACAATAGCCGTGGGGTCTTCCGTCGCATCATACATTAGCACAGTTCAAAGCGGTAAGGTTTAAAACAGAAAAAAAAATGTATTCCCCTTTAGCGAGAAGCAGTTTGCCACCATATGTTGTCATTGTATCACGTGGTGTCACTTGACGTCACGGAGTCGGGTGACTTTACACTGGGGAGTTTTAGGGAACCGTTTTTGCACATCCTGCACGCCTGGGCTACCGCAGACGACCCGCACATGCGCAGGTCGTGCGGGACGGCCCATCGTACCGTATTGGATGTGCAAAAACGGTTCCCTAAAACTCCCTACTGTCGCGAGGGCACCATCCCTGTGAGACCGAATTTGGCGGAAATAGTTTTTCCGCTACATCTAGCGGGGAAATATTTCTGCTAGATTGAACGTAGAAAGCCACGAATCAAATTTTCGGTAAATGTAGCGAACAAATTCCTTCGCTAATGTTAGCGGAGAAATTGAATGGAGAAATGTTTCCTTTTAAATTAGCTATGCGGTCTCGACGACGATCACACACCACCGATCGGCTGGAATAAAAAGGGCCACATACGGCAACCAACGTACAAAGCTCGTCCGGTGTTGTCAAAATTTCCTAGGATGACGAACGCAGGACCCCGTTTGTACGAAGACAGCCGACCCATCTAGGGGATTTCACGCGCATCGACCTCCGTGCGTCGGAGTGCAACCGACACTTCGCTGAGAGTCTTAAGGGATCTGCGAAAGCCTCATTTGCCGACACTCCGTGTAAACGCGGCTCAGTCGATTCCCGGTGACAGTCGAGTCGACCGATTCTTCCTGAGCCTACAGACGGCAGCGGTAAACTTGGGATACTAAGGGAGCCGACGGGGGATTACGCTCGCAGATTAAGGGCAAGAAGAGAACACGGGGAAGTTAATCGGGACGGCCAGCCCCAGTTGCCTATTTCGAGCTGAGAAATGGCATGGAAGCGACAACAACAACAACAAAAATAAACAATGCTATCATTCCTATTCTTTGGAAAGCACCCGTAGGCTCATTCATGTCGGCTTACTGCCACAGAAAAGTATGTCGTTTTGACGATTCTAAGGCTTACGTAGAATCACTCACGCTATGCTTCATATCAGCTTACGCCCGAACGCAGCCGCCGCTACAAGTTAATGGGACCGAACAAAGTGTCAAAAACACAAGTCGCCATGCCTTCCCTGTAGATCGGTGCTTCAGCAATGATACAACGCGTACACAAACTGGAAGAACTCTACGTTGGTGCGTTCTTTGTGATGTATGTCCATTCCACTTGTAGCGCCGGCTCCGTCCGAACTAGCGGTGCAATAAATTATAAGTACAACGTCCGATAGAAAAAGAAATAACTTGTTTTATCGGCGCGTATATGTAAATTATGCGTCTTAGAAAGCTGAAGCTCCGTATCGATGCAACGCTATAGTTAGCGATCGATAAAAGCTCAGGGGAAGCTCCTTCCACCTTTTTCCGCATTAGCAAAGTGAACGCTGCAGAGCAGGAAAGCTCCTCTCCACCGTTCGCTGTGCTAATATGGGAAGTGCGAAAAGCTACCCTAGTTCTTAACCTGTCAGCGACTACAGTGGTGGTCATTGAATGCAAAAATTTGCGAACACGACAT
The DNA here is from genome assembly GCA_013358835.2 of Ixodes persulcatus. NCBI lineage: Eukaryota > Metazoa > Arthropoda > Arachnida > Ixodida > Ixodidae > Ixodes > Ixodes persulcatus. The sequence continues at coordinate 29,391 of JABSTQ010006827.1, forward strand.
TACTTGAATAGAAAGATAGCGTGAAACAAAATTTATCTATGAGCCGACGTTCACCTAGGCCTAATATTTGTAAAGCCACTAAAGGGAATTGTGGGTACCTGGAGCATTTATTTCAGAAAACGATATTGCGAGCAGGAAAGAGTATTTTTCATCCCTGCTGAGAGACCTTTTTACCAAAAATAAATAAATTATAGAGACATTTTGTGGAGAGATATCGTTTATTTTGTATGCTCTGTTTGAGATAACTTACAGGCTCTATTGCCTCCACTAGCGTCACATTCACATTAAGATTTAACTTTCAGCTATGCTTAATTTGTTTATGCGGGCCGAGAAAGAGCGTTTTAGTGCCTCTGTCGAACACCGCAGTTAGAATATACTGTTTGCATGAACACAAGACAAAGACAAACGAGCACGTAAGCCTTGTTGATACGGTGCGAATTAACGTCAAGTATAAAACACTTTTCACAAGCATGAATTGCGGTGATATCCTGACATCTTAAGAGCCTGAGCGGCCTCCTCGTTTTTCAGGGTGGTGTTCCAAGCCCCGCATGGGACAATGTTTTTTCTTAGAAACTCTGTTTTAAAGCCTCCAGGTGTACATTCACAAAGACCCCCGATATGGCTTTGCACACCTTGGACGATTCACCCCGTTCATTGGCCCAGTTGGTGCTGAATTACACTGCGAAAGCAACACTCAGGAGCAATCGACACGTATAACAAATACTGCGCAATTTAGTATGTAGAACGCAAGGTATGAAGTCTAGAAGCAGTTCCTGTAAGGGAAAGTAGCGGTAAGCAGAGGCCTCCACAGCGCATTTCGTTGCACGTGGGGCATATTGACTGAAGAGACGGAACTTGTAAGAACCAATCGCAGGTGGCTGCGATTGGTCTCCTAAGTACTTTGCGGAAAAGCTCCAAATTCTTTGAGTGGATGGTAGATTTAATTCAGACTGACTAAACATCCGCACGAACGTTTCGACTTGGCTTGGAACCACACTTTCTTCATTCCCCCCTCTGCAGAGCGACCCTCAGCTGCTTCTGCTGCTCACCGAAAAGGGGGGCCACTGCGGTTTCATCGGTGGATTCGGAGGAACGTCTCCGACGTCTCCCTGTCTGCCGAGGTCTTGGGCCGACGGCGTTGCCTTGGACTTCATCTCCGCCACGCTGGACTTTACGAATCGAGACAGACATCTGCGCAAGTGCGCCACACGATGAACCTCTGCCACGAGCCGTGCGTGAAAACCAAGAATCAGTGTTTCCTCCCTTTCTGCATTCGTAAGCCAGGCGCCGTAACCATGGTGTTCGTTACTCTTGGTGACTCTTCTGCTTCGAGGTATACTACGCCGACTCAAGAAAGAATCGTCAAGTGGTGGAATAATTTATAATAATCATTGTTGCTCTTACAAAAAAAAAATATTTTGTTACTTTTTGAATGAATTGTGTGTTGAGGCACCTCAACTTGGAGTACATGCGGCGAAACATCGCACCGCAGTATCCAAGAATCTTGGGTTCAATCCCCTCTCCCGCTCCTTTCAAACTAGATGTGCGTCGTTGCACAGTGCCCTCACGGGAGCGTTGCAGCATGATACCCGATAAAGACTCCAGGCTAGCAGTTCATGCTGTGTTATACACAGCTTGAACTAGCTCGCCATATCCCAAAAGGCCGGCCCACATCACACTGTCTAAACACGTACTTTTCATTGATGAGACCCTTAGGTAGCTAGTCAAAGTGTATGTGCGCGCGTGGGTGCTCGTGTGTGTGTGTGCGTGCTTTGTGTAAGTGTGTTTGTGCATGCGTGCTCGTGTGCGTGTGTGTGTGTTCTATGGATATGTTTGAAGTTTTCTCTGAAGGTAGAGGCGGCCTACAGAAAGAATTGTCACAATATGTAAGTGCCGTGCCTCAGTCTTCATCAGAACAAACATAAGGTTCATACTGGCAACACACATCAAACACCATTATATTAGACGATTAAAAACACAAGGATGCTATTTAGCTGTTTTTTGTGTGTGTGTCACAAAACTTCCTGCAGACATGCTCTTAGCATATATGAAGCTGCTTCGAACATGCTTTAGGCTGCAGATGTGAGCATGTCCGCAGCAAACACCGCGTCCTTTGTATGACGCATCCGCAGCCTGACTCCGGTCGAAAACGAATCCGACATCAATGACTGGCATCGCTTTAGTGGCATCAAATATGATCGTATCGTGTCCAAGTGAAGCCGCGTACTCCACTAAAACCGATTTTAAAGATGCGACCAGCTGCTCTTTAGCAGCTGGCAAGTGGGTTAGCTTTTTAGTCAAGCAACACTGGGCCACGACGTAACCTGGCGTCACGGTAGTGCGTGGCTTCCCTTCGTTGCCTAAAAGTAGTCATTAGAGCTGCTTCCTGCATTTTCTTGTCTTTTTTTTTTCGTTTTTGGGTTTCCGTGAGCCCGCAGTATATCCTTTTTGCTATATTATTCACCGATGTTTGTTTGCAAACAAGCTCGCTGACACCCTCTATCGGCGGACCCCTGCGCGCTTCCGGTTTTCCTCTTCTTGTCCTCTTGTCACACATCCTTTTGTTATTTGTACTACGTTCTACAAAGCGCGCAGGTTCTTACAAACCTATTACAGGTACCTCTCCGAAGGAAAATCTTCTTTTCCGATCGCTGTGTGTTACTGAAGAAGAAATAAATACACTACCGGAAGTCTACTGGGGCACCAAATACTGTGGCGCCCTCGTGGTACCAACTCCCACCGAATGCGGTGAATAGCGCTCCTGCGCTGTCGCGCAGAACAGTCCGAAGTACGCTTTCACCGAGTGACTCGCGCAGCCCCGTTCGCTCATGTGAATTGTGGTGCCGGAGAGGCCAGCCTCGTCAGTCTCGCTGTGCGACTCGCGCGATGCCGGACACGACTTATTGCGCTTTGGGCTGCGCAAACAACGAGTCCGAGGGAGCACCCACCTGGGACAGCCGTACAGCGTGTGAAATTCGGGCCGCTCCATCGTATGATGCTCCGGTATTAATTTCCCGGCCCGTGTGTACCATCGATTTTCATTTCCGCGAGCGAGAAACTGGAATACAGTGACGCAGCCGGGCTGCGCATCTTGCGCCGGTACCTAGCGGCCGGCACCAAAAGCGCTCTTTTCTTCGATTACGCGGCACGCGAAGTTCGCTTTTTAGCCTTTAGCTTTACAAATACTCACTGATCTCTCATATACATGCGCCGTCTGCGTACGACGCAAACGACCAAAAGAGAAGCTGCTTACCTTCTTTCTTGAGATTGATTTCTGTCACGCCATACACACGAGTCTTGTGAGCTTATCTGGGCACAGATTGTAAGATATTAAAAACTGGAAATAAAAATGTATGTATGCATTCGTGTATGCACGGCACACCGCAGCACCACCGTGACGTCACGTCGCGGCAGTACAGGTGGTAATCAGTGTTGCCATCCCTTTCTAGCAGATAGTTTCGGTTTTGCCGTAGATGCCCAAAACCACAATTTGAGCCGTGATATTGATAAAACTGAGCACAAGGCCGAACAAAAATTAAACGTTGTAATTCAGGGACACCGACTGAGCTGAAAACACTCACAATCCTAAATTCGAAAATATTGACAGGAGTTTCCCTTTAGGACAACTCCGGGTAGGTTAAACGGGTAGGTTATTCTTGAAATAGAATGCTCATAGGCTATACCGCCAAGTTTCGCGATTTTTACAGCTCTAGTAGTTGAAATTGACCCTGTAGTGATGACGTGACAACACGGCGCTCCATTCCAAAGAAATCGTTCCAAGGGACGTTGTTATGGACAAATGCATAGAGGCTGGACGTGAGGTTAGAAACTGTCTAAGAAAAAAGTAAATAGCTTTTTTTTGTAATCATTGTGTCTTCTTAATATATAATCGTGTAATTTTTTTATATCGTCTCAGTACCATAAAGCGATGACGAAAGCCCAAAATAAGGTTTCACAACCGGTTTTGCCTTGCTAGCAGACGACACAATGGCTTCGCGGGTTCAATGGTTCTCTCTGAGGGAGTACGCGACCGCGTTAGATGAGGTTGGTGACGATCGACGAGACTTTTGTTCTCGGGGTCAACTTTCTGCGGGATTTTTGGAAGCGAAGAATGCTCGGTACAGCTTCGAAGGATGCTCGAGGTGCGAGAACACCTTCCCGTGCAGCTCGCTTTCGCAATATTTGAGAAACACTGTGAAGCCAAACTGGCCACGAACGACGACGACGGGAACTGTACCAAGATCGAGGGGCAGACACGTTTCAATGACTTCTGGCAGCACAGTTGCTTCAGTGCACATCTCTGAGATCAAACGAACTGTCCGTAACAGATATATTGTCCATACTTAGATTGTGGAACCAGCTGAACTTACTAGCTCAGCTCCTTCCCATCGCAAGATATATTGTCGCAGAGAAAAACGGCTCGACAAGCGCAAAACATAAAATAAATATTTAATCGGTGAACTTGTGCCTAGAAACAGAATGAAAGGATGAGCGTCGACGGCGGCAGCAGCGATCGCGACGTTGCGTCGGCGTGACAGCTGCTGTGAGTCGACAGAGCCGCGCACGGCCAAAGCCATCTAGACAGAAGGACTCTGCGAACGTCATCACAGTCAGATCGATCGAGGCATGAGGTTGGGCACGAATGCTGTGTTAGTGTTCGCCTGAGGATCGTCTCCATTCAGAGCGTCGAAGGTCGGGGTCGGGACCAATAGCCGAGTTAGCGCGATCCGACTCTGATGACGTTTCATAGAGGGAGAGGAGAAAATGCGGAGGCCTTTTATATCGGTGGTGTTGGCTCCCCCCCCCCCCCCCCCCCCGGCTTCTTATTAAGCTACACTCGGCATCTCGAGCATTCGACCAAGAATGTTCGTTAGTGAGCTAGGGCGAGACCAACTAGGCAAGGTCATTTTGGCCTCCTTATCTTTCACACTCGGGGTAAAAGTAAACTCGAATCTTCTAAAGTCACGGAGAGGCGTTTCTTCTCAGTCATGCACGCTAGCAGTCTTACTTAAAATTGAATTAATCAGTAGGATATATTGTCACGAATTAAGGCGACGAGAAGGCGAAGAGTGAACTAAAAATAAAAGTTTAATGGGCGAACTTGTGCCAACGAAAAATAAGTAAAGAACGAAAGAGCGTCGAGGCAGCAGAAAAACAGGCGGCGATTCGGCGGCGAAACAGAGAGCGCGAGCGAGACTGACTGGACAAGGTCGCGGGTAGCTGCTTATCTACAGTGCGTCACTATCTCGAAAGTTCGGCAAAGAAGGCTCGAGTGTCGCGCGCTTGGGGCGAGGATGAACTGGCACATTCGAGAGCAACAAAGCAGGTGGAAAGTTACGTCTGGTGCGAGAATGAACGCGAATCTTCTATATGTCCGTGACCGAGCGTTGCTTTCTCGGTCCTGCGGGCGGCAATATTCACAGCTTCATAATTACAAGGCAGGTACCAAACACACACCCCTATTGCGAGCCTCAAAAAATAGTCAAAATAATCTATATTTTATTACAATCCACGTTAACTGCAACATCAGAAAAAGGGCCCTACGCTGCTTTGATGTCTAGTTTTAAACAGGTGTTTTTTTTCTGTATTTGTAGCAGATCTTCATGCGTGTGATGGGTTTCGTCAGACAGTATCCTGTATCCCATGCAAATACAATTCGTTTTTATAAAACTGCTTAACTTCCTCAGGACTTCCATGTAAAAAAAAAAAATCGTATTATTGTGCAAACAATTCAAACTATTGCAGACGACATACTGCAGTCCTTCCGTGTGCGTTCGTCATGCGTTCGTCGTCTGCAAGAGGCATCTCGACACGTCTCGAGGTCCGGAAATTGCCGTAGCAAATATTTCATAAACAGCCGAATCTCTCGCTTACTTCTGTCGGGGAAAGTGTGAACTCTACGCTTCCTTTATCTATTATTGTAGAGGTTTAAATTCTACTTTTGATCTCGGGTGCTTCGTTCTTTCGGGGCGAAATCCAATCCCACACACTGGTCCATAACAACGCCCCTAGCAACGGTTTCTTTGGAGTGGTGACGTCACACTTACGTGGTCAACTGATGATTGACCCCGTAAGTATGACGCCACTTCTTCAAACAAACACATATGTAAAAAATCTCCAAATTGCTCCTAAAACAAGATTGTGTACTAGATCACAGAAAGTATAAAACATAGAGAGGACGAAACACAGACGACTACATTCTTTCAACTCACAACAAAGTTTATTCCAAGGAGTACGAACGCAGGATCCCCTGCGCACACTTAGGGAAAGGGGGAAAGGGCAGAGGTAGAGGGGGGGGGGGGGGGTAAGAGGAAGGAAGGGCGGGTGGGAGAGGCGGATGGGTGCGTCGACCCGTAGGGTTCGGGCCGCTCACCGAGGTCGTCTAATCACCCCGGACAGCTCTTGGCTAAGATAATCTATCTCTCTATCAGAGAGGGCTAGCGATGGGGAAGAGACATTGACTCCGGAGTTTTTTATCGCAAAAGATTCGATAACCTCCCTGCCGAACCTCTGAGGATGGCGCCCGAGCACGCGCGTTTTCTTGAACCTTGGCTCACATCCTCCGCATGTGCGGCGATGTGCTGCAATCGGATGCACCGAATCCTCGCTGGGGTCGGCGGTCTCTCGGAAGTGCTCCCTCAGGCGGTCATTTAGGCACCGCCCCGTTTGCCCGATATATTCTCCCCCGCAAGAGAAAGGAATGGAATAGATTCTCTCTCTCCGGCAAGAGACGAACTGCTTTTCATGTTTTTTGGGACAGGGATTTGGAGGGGAAGGATTATTAACCTGACGGCACATCTGCTTCAGTTTGAATTTACACTTGAAGACGACTCCTACGTCGAAGCGTGAGGCGAGCGCCTTGAGGCGATGTGAAGTGTTGTGCGTGTATGGAATGACGGCGAATTGTTTTCGGCGGGGTCGGGGTGTAGAGGGAGGTGTGTTGGAGGAGGTAATAAGCCTCTTGAGGATATTCGTCAGAAGGTCTTCTGGATAGCCGGCTTTCCGCAATCTATCTATTTGGAGGATAACGCTGTTTGTGGCTAGATGAGGGCAGGATCTAGATCGCGCAGTCTTCACGAGGGACTTAACCAGGCCTAGCTTGACTGTTTTTGAGTGGGCGCTGGTGAAGGGGAGAACTGGTTTTTCTGATCTTTGTTTGAATTCCCAGCACAACCCCCCAGATCGGAGACTAAGTTGTAGTTCTAAAAATTGAAGGGTTCCCCCTACCGGGTCCTCTTTTTTGAACGTGAGGCCGGCGGGGCTTGATGTGAATGCTTTGAGAATGGTCTCAGGTTTGGTCTGTTCCTGGTGCAGCACAAGATAATCATCTACGTACCTGAATACCTGGCACCCGGGTGCCGTCGCCTCCAGTTTTGCCTTTATAGCCCGATCCACATACATTAGGAAGATTTCACTAAGAATGGGCGCCAGGCAAGACCCGATGCAGACGCCTGCCTTCTGGATGTAAATTTTTCCTTCGTACTCAACGAGCGTCGAGCGGAGGTATAGGTCTAGCAGAGAAAGGAACCCTTTTACGGAGACTCCCGACGCGTTTTGGAACTTGCACATGCCGTTCTCATCTATGGCGTTGCTCACAGACTCAAGCAGGTAATGGACATCGAGATTATAATACATGTCTTCGATATCTAAGGAAAACAGACCGAGGGGGGCAGGCGAATCATGGAGAGGGGTGAGGTGAGAGATCAGGTCAGAGGAGTTGGTGATGCGGAAAGGTTGAGAGAGAGTGAGAGAGGTTAGGTGCTTAAGTAGGAAGGATGCCAGGCGCTTCTGCCAACAGCCGTTTTCTGATATGATGCTGCGGAGCGGAACATCGGGCTTGTGAGTTTTTGCGGAGAAAAAGACAGTCAGGTACTGTTTTGAGGGGGCGGCTATCGCGTTCCTCAAGGCTGGCAGGTCAAGGTTCGTGCACAGGTCTTTAACCTTGGATCTCAGAGACCCCGAAGGTCTTTTTTTGAGCAAGATAAAGTTCTTATCTAGGGCAGCTCCCACCTTAATGCCGAAGAGGTCTTCTTCCATGATGACAAAAACGCCTGTTTTGTCAGATTCCAATAGTTTCAGTCGGGCGCCGCGCAGCTCCTCCACGACCGAAGGCACCAGAGACCCACCCGAGGAGGGCGGGGGAGGGTGGGCAAACGCTGAGCGAACCGCTGAGCCCACGAAGTCTTGACGATCCTGTTCTGGGATGGAGGCTGCAACCTGGTAGACAGACGCCAGCTGGTCGACTCTTGAACCGGGCAGGTCTGGGGCAAACTTAGGTCCGTAGGAGAGAAGCCGAACGGCGTCCGGAGATAGCGGTGTGTGCGAGAGGTTCACAGGAGGTTCCAACCCGGCGGTGGGGTGCTTATTGTTGGATGCTCGGAAATCCCTAAGAATCCTGACCCAGGCAGATTCCAGGAGGTCTGCAGCAGCCTTCCGGATAAACTGGTACGAGGGGTGGCAGGAGAATCGCGCCCCGAAGAGGGCCGACATCTCTCCCGGCAGCATCTTGTGCATCAGCTGGAGTTCCCGTGAGATCTCCTTTCTCGAGATCTGCATCATCCGGTAGCTTGAAGACCAATTGTGTGAGTGGAACCCAAGCACGGTATCCACAGAAGGGTGGGCCACGTTGTGCCGTAAGCACAGCCCGATGGAACGAAGTCGGAGACGCAGGAAGTTCATTTTAGAGATGAAACAGGAGGCTTGGAAGAACACACAGGGGTCAAACGCTGGGGACCGGACGTTCGGACAGGGACAAAACATGTAGCTCACACGATGAGATTATATTCCTAACGAGCGTGTTGGTAAGATGTACTAGATCACAGAAAGTATAAAACATAGAGAGGACGAAACACAGACGACTACATTCTTTCAACTCACAACAAAGTTTATTCCAAGGAGTACGAACGCAGGATCCCCTGCGCACACTTAGGGAAAGGGGGAAAGGGCAGAGGTAGAGGGGGGGGGGGGGGTAAGAGGAAGGAAGGGCGGGTGGGAGAGGCGGATGGGTGCGTCGACCCGTAGGGTTCGGGCCGCTCACCGAGGTCGTCTAATCACCCCGGACAGCTCTTGGCTAAGATAATCTATCTCTCTATCAGAGAGGGCTAGCGATGGGGAAGAGACATTGACTCCGGAGTTTTTTATCGCAAAAGATTCGATAACCTCCCTGCCGAACCTCTGAGGATGGCGCCCGAGCACGCGCGTTTTCTTGAACCTTGGCTCACATCCTCCGCATGTGCGGCGATGTGCTGCAATCGGATGCACCGAATCCTCGCTGGGGTCGGCGGTCTCTCGGAAGTGCTCCCTCAGGCGGTCATTTAGGCACCGCCCCGTTTGCCCGATATATTCTCCCCCGCAAGAGAAAGGAATGGAATAGATTCTCTCTCTCCGGCAAGAGACGAACTGCTTTTCATGTTTTTTGGGACAGGGATTTGGAGGGGAAGGATTATTAACCTGACGGCACATCTGCTTCAGTTTGAATTTACACTTGAAGACGACTCCTACGTCGAAGCGTGAGGCGAGCGCCTTGAGGCGATGTGAAGTGTTGTGCGTGTATGGAATGACGGCGAATTGTTTTCGGCGGGGTCGGGGTGTAGAGGGAGGTGTGTTGGAGGAGGTAATAAGCCTCTTGAGGATATTCGTCAGAAGGTCTTCTGGATAGCCGGCTTTCCGCAATCTATCTATTTGGAGGATAACGCTGTTTGTGGCTAGATGAGGGCAGGATCTAGATCGCGCAGTCTTCACGAGGGACTTAACCAGGCCTAGCTTGACTGTTTTTGAGTGGGCGCTGGTGAAGGGGAGAACTGGTTTTTCTGATCTTTGTTTGAATTCCCAGCACAACCCCCCAGATCGGAGACTAAGTTGTAGTTCTAAAAATTGAAGGGTTCCCCCTACCGGGTCCTCTTTTTTGAACGTGAGGCCGGCGGGGCTTGATGTGAATGCTTTGAGAATGGTCTCAGGTTTGGTCTGTTCCTGGTGCAGCACAAGATAATCATCTACGTACCTGAATACCTGGCACCCGGGTGCCGTCGCCTCCAGTTTTGCCTTTATAGCCCGATCCACATACATTAGGAAGATTTCACTAAGAATGGGCGCCAGGCAAGACCCGATGCAGACGCCTGCCTTCTGGATGTAAATTTTTCCTTCGTACTCAACGAGCGTCGAGCGGAGGTATAGGTCTAGCAGAGAAAGGTATAGGTCTAGCAGAGTTTGGGTAATTGCAAACCAAATGGCGGTAAGCTCTGCAGTGGTGGAATCAACGCAGATATCAATTCGTCCTTTACCGTGGTGTCCATCTTCAGGCGAGACATAGGCTGCAGTGCACGAGCTGTCTTTTATGCTGCCATCGGTATAGATATGCGTCATGCCGGAGTAGGTATTTTCTATTGTCTCAACGGCGATGCTCCGCGCTACCACCTCAGAGACATGCTTGCGTCTGGGGAGGTCGGCTATCTCTGCTGAGACGTGGAGTTGACAGTCGTCCCGATAAGGGGGAGATATCGAGCATACATCCGTTGGGTAGCCGATAGTCTCACGGAATGTTTTTACAGCCTTTCCAACCTGAGAGTGGTGTCTTGTCATGAGGCGTTGAAGAAGTGGGTCTGAGGATGGAGCATCTGATAGACGGCTGACATATCTTAATGCTTTTTCCTGTGCTTGGAGCTGCAGTGGAGAATCTCCCGCCTCGGTCAAAGTTGGAGTGTTCTGTGCAGATTTAGGTAGCCCAAGGCAAAAACGGAGGGCCTTCCTGTGGAAAGTTTCTAAATATTTCCATTGCGTATAATTTATGTTTAAGAACGGCAAGGCGTAAAGTATACGACTTATTATTAGTCCTCGGTAGAGTGTCGTCATTGTTTTCTGTCTGGCCCCCCAGTTTTTTCCAGATATTCGATGGAGAGCGCCGAAGAGCTTATGGGACTCATTGAGGATACTTTTTACCATGGGGCGCCAAGTGACGCGGTCGTCAATGATTACGCCCAAGTATCGAACTTGCGTTTCACGTCGAATGACCTTGCCTCCAATTTTAAGTGCAGAGTATTTTCCTTTCATTCTGCCTTTAGGGCGATAGGTGAGAGCTTGTGTCTTAGATGTAGAGAGCGTCAGACCGGCATGGTGGAGGAAGGAGGCCGTGCCATCTAGAGCTCTTTGTAGCACTGCGCGGACGGTAGTGGACAGTCGGGTAGGCCCAGCGCACCATAGCGCCACGTCATCCGCGTATATGGCACAGTGTATGGGATAAGGTCCTCCCACAGGAAGAGCAGCCGGTAGTCCAGCCATTATGATGTTAAAGAGCAGGGGACTCAAAACGCTGCCCTGTGGTACCCCCTGGGTGCTGCTTCGTATCGTGCTCAGGCGGCCAGCCAGTCGGACAGCGAATGTTCTGTTGTTAAGAAAAGAGGTAATGAAGCGAAGTGCGCGCCCTTCTATTCCTATGTTCTGTAGTCGTTCTAGGATTACAGAGTGTGGCAGTGCATCAAATGCTCGATGGATGTCGAGAAAAACGGTGTGTATGACCTTTCCTTGTGCCTTTGCTTGCTCTAACGAGGATACGATGTCGCCGATGGCATCTGTTGTTGACCGGCTTCTTCGGAATCCTGACAGCTGAGAAGGAAAGGCTTGCGCTCGTTCCAATTGCCAATTTAAACGGCGGTGGATCAGGCGCTCAGTCAGTTTGCATAAGCACGAAGTCAAAGAAATCGGACGGTACGATGATATGTCAGCTGCAGGCTTGTTAGTTTTTTTGATTGGTACTATTACTGAGTGTCGCCAGGTGTCAGGGACATCCCCTGATTGCCAAATATTGTTTATAAGTTGTAACAGTCCGGGTAGGAATGACTCGTCTAGGTTTTTTAGAGCCTGGTTTGTGATGCGGTCAGGACCCGGAGCTCCACGTCGAGGGCATCGGGAGAGGGCATATCGGAGCTCGGACAAGGTAAAGTCATCGTCTATGTTGACAGTTGAGTAGGATGGAAGGGGGGGCCTTTTGGAAGGCGGATTTCCTTGGGGAGGGCTTATGGGGCGTGAGAACTCGTCCGCAAAGTGTTCAGCCAGTTCTTGGAGCGATGTTTGATTTCCCATGGCAATTGCTGCATAGGGGCATTGAGGAGTCACTGGTTCTAAGAGGCATTGCACAGTAGTCCAAGGCCGCCTTGACCCAGTATCTGTCGATAGACTTTCACTGCGTTGGTCCCATTGTAGTCTCCCCAGCTTTATCGTATATCGACGAAGTGCTGCGTCGATGCGTCGAGATTTTATCCAGTCTTCATCTTGGTGTGTGCGTCGGGCGATTCGCTGTGCTTGTCTGGCATTGGCGCGTATATGAAGGTACGTGAGATCGGGTACGGGCTTGCTTATCGGGAGGGTGATTCTTTTTGTAGCTATTTTTAAGGACGTTAGTATAGCTTCTTCTAAGCAAGGGGCCTTTGCGCTTTTCATTAAATTTGAGAATACTTCTCTGTACCTGTCTCAGTTGGTAACGTTGTGAACCCTGGTTTTTGGTTGGGTGCCAGAACGTGGGGTGAGTCGGATTGGTAGGTGGTCGCTTCCCCAGGTGTATGGTTCGATGTCCCATAGGAAGCTTATTTCTTTTGATACAAAGGTGAGGTCAAGAACGCTCGCCTTTTGTAGATTCGCGCGAACGAATGTTGGAGCTCCGGAGTTGAGACAACGCAGTCCAAGGTCTCTGGTGACTTCAAGTAGTGCGGTTCCTCGTTCCGTCGTTGTGTCACTTCCCCAGGCGTAATGATTGGCATTAAAATTTCCGCACCAGACTATAGGCCCTGGGCATCTGTCTCGTATTACTCTCAGCAGGTCTGGGTCCCACGATTGGGCTGGTCGGATGTAGTATGATATAATTACGATTGTTTGATCAGCAATCTGTAATTGGACGGCAACATGTTCGGCAACAGTGGTGTTCAGGTCAGACAGATCTATTTCTCCATGCAGGATGTGTCGCTTGACTAAAAGGGAAGCCCTTGATTTTCCATCGGGGTGAGCAGTGACGCTGTGGTACTCCACATAAGGGGAGATTCGCTGGGAACCCTTCTGGGTGTATGTCTCCTGCAGAGCAAGTACATCTGTTTTAAGTTCAATGAGTCTGCGACGAAGCTCTGGCAGGCGACGGTGTAACGAACTGGTATTCCATTGGATGATAGATGGAAGTTCTTTAAAGCGTTTTGGTGTTTGTGATCGTTTTTTGGGGATCGTTCGGGTATCAAGCGTGGTGTTGGTATTCATATCTGTTAAAGCTCTGGCAGTTGCCTGAGTCTACTTGATCCAAGAGTGGACGAGAGGTAATGTGATGTCAATTAGGGTAATGCCTGCTCGTGCGAGCGGGTGCTCCAGTGTGGCAAGAAAGGTACGTAGTAGCTTCGCAAGGGTGTACACCGCGGATCCTAGTCCTTGAGAATCAGTATTATTATCGGAACCTTGGGTACGAGATCGGTACGTTGTTTCGCTAGCCCTTTGAGCAGAAGTGTTTATCACGCTTGCGAAATTGTCTTGGCGTTGCCGCGGTGACGTTTCGGGTCCAACGCTAATTGATGCGGATGTGGACGCAGCTGGCTGACTGTGAAGAACAGGAAAGTGATCGCCGTCTAATGGCGGTATCATAGCCTCCTCCCCTTTCTCGTTTTGGCTTTTCCTGGAAGATGGATTCAGAGTTCCAGCAGTTTTGTTCTTGTTGTCGGAGAGGACAGCTGATTTCGCTAGTGGGTAGCTGACCTTGTGGGTTTGACGATAGCTCGATACAGCTGCTTCGGTTTTATAAAAGGGACAGCTTCGAGAGGTCGCCTCATGCTTTCTTTTGCAGTTGACGCACCTAGGTTGGTCGGCTTGGCAGTCGATGCGGTCGTGAGTGCCGCCACAGCGGCTGCAGCGTTGCACATGGGAGCATGCTGCCTGAATGTACCCAAACCGCCGACATTTGTGGCACTGTCTTGGTTTGTCGGTGTACTGAAGAACTCTGAAGCGTATATGCCCCACAACGACGTGTTCTGGCATGGTCTCGGTTGCAAAGACAAGTTTCACTGTTTCTGAAGCGCCTAGCCTTTTGACTAGGATGACTGGCGTAGTTGCGCTTATAGCCTTTTTGAGGTCGGTTTCTGTGATGTCCTTGTCTACGTCACGAATGATTCCTACGGCCGAAGATCGTGGGTGGGCTTCGTAGGTCTGGACTTTGATCCCTAATAGGATTGTTAAAGTAAGGATCGTTTTCATGAAGCTGTTGTCCCGCATGTCAATTGCAAGGAGGTTCAGTCTGTAGTTCGGTCGAATTTGAATCACTCCATTGGGTGTGATGGAATCCAGCTCTTGAGATAGGGTTAGAGGGTTAAGCTTCGAGATGAGCTTTGTCGGATCTTGGGGTTTGACGATGACCGTCCGGTTCTCGCGATGGGCATCGATGATGGTGGCTTGACTTGAAGCAGAGCCCCCGGAGAGGTGGCGTCGCTTCCTACAGTTGAGGGTCCAACCGGAATCCTCTTTTTCTGCTTCATCTATATCGTTGTCATCGAAGCTCTCAGAGCCGGGCGTGGATTCGCTCATGGTTGCGTCGCTCGGAGAACGGGCTTCGTTCAGGGTGACTGCCCAAGAGGTTTTGCGAACGCTCCCAGGGGGGTTGTAGTTTAAATTACCAAAATAATAGTAAAAAATCGATTTACTTGCAGAGGCGAGGAATCAAGCATCCGTTTAGGTGCGTCGTCGTCGTCCTTCAAGTAGCAAGAAAAAAGTAAAATTACTTGAAACAGACCACGACGAACAAGAACGCTGGATCCACCAACACCCGGCAAAAGCTGACCAAGCGAGCTCGGCAGATAGGCCTAGCAGGCACTCTCGGCGCAGCGGTGCTCCGACGGTCCTTGGCCAAGACCGTCTGCCCACGACCGGCTGGCGTGCTGAATGGAATATGCCCGCGCGACCCTTGTGAACCCTTCCCGTATCGCTGACCTCAATTTTAGATTAAGAGGTCAACCTCTTCCTCTTGTCATCTTCTAGTTTTCCGAGGCAGCGGTGACGAACGCTGTCGTCGAAAAGGGGCTCTCATCGATTCTATCTCCTTGTTTTGTGTGATATAGAGCTCAAATAAACGCCGTATGGATTACCTTCGCAACACGGTATGTACACTTTGTTATTATTATGCCATTTTTATTATGACATGACTGCACCTCAATGTCGATCGCTATAACAGTTCGTGGGTCGCAATGCCGGTCCAACCTTTCTTTGCCGGGTGTCACGTCAGCATCGAGTTGCAATCGTAAAGGATCGGTCCCGAAGCGCTTCTCAATTCGATGTCCAACAGCGCAAGTCCAGCACTTCGATCAAACGCGCGCGTCCGCTCCGAGTGTGAACAGGTATTACGTGGCTCTTGCTGACACTCTCGTAGTTCAAACGTATATTTTGTAACGTCGGCTCGCTCCTGCATCTCCGAGGCCGCGAAAAACGCCGCGGCGATTTGTTTCCATCTACGTCGCTTTGCAAACGACTGACACGGGCCGTCTTTTACCAACGATGACAGTTGTGTTGACTTCGTAGCGACCGAGTTCGTAGCCGTCAACTGAGGCGGTTACGCATCCCGGCCTCGGCATTCGGGCATGTTTAAATCGTGTTAGCGTCGACATATCACTGCACGGACACGAACCCCAGACAAGCGGTGGCAGGAAGGCCGCCTGTGTTTGTTATTAAAAATCCACGTGCTCCGAACGGCTCCGAACCATGCCGAGCTCTCCGATTGGTTGTTCGTGCTGCCGAAGACGCGTCGCCATAGCAACAGCACCGGTATGTTCTAGTTTTTCCGTACAAGAACGCCGCTTTCCTCCTCTCACTTAAGAACGCGTTCGTGAATACCGATTTCTCCTCTTCTTACGATGTTCTTAACTTACGAACTTCTTAGCTAAGTTGTCGTAAACTAAGAAGCTCTTCGTGAATCTGGCCTCTGATGTTGTACCGCAGACAAGGCTAGAAGCGCGAGCTCATAGCGTTGGGAGCTACTCTTAACGCACGAGAGCTTGTGCCGCCGAGATGTGCCCTAGAGCAAGGAGCTCGCGCTTGTAGCCTTTCCTGCGGTACATCATAAGGTGAAACAGAGTATACGAGGGACATTACTACTCCTTTGGCATGGCCCCGACAGCGAAAGCCTTTTATTTGCGTTTAGTCCGATTTAATGCATAGTCGTTTAGACAGAGAGAAGCTAAAATTACATTTGATGTATCTGCTGTATAGATGGGCAATTTAACCAGTGCAGTGCGAATGGAAACATTTTTGGGGTAAGTCAAACTTTATACGGGTGTTTCGCAACGCAGTGGAACACAAACAACAGACTTTAAATACCTCGAAAAGTCTTGATCGATGCTTTGAAGTAACAAAGCACAGCACCACGCCAGCAAAATGAGACACATGAGGTAAGGTATGTATCTGATTTTACAGCATACACTTTCGCGACCCCGGGAATTGAATTGGAATAGAATGGCGGCAGGCTGCAGCGCTGGGGGAATAAAATGGGAATGAAATTAGACGCCTTTTGCTAGAAATGGAGTTGGAATGAAATGGGCTCGATTCTTATGAAAGCGGTGCGATTTTCATTTAGGGCCTACGGGCTGATGGCGTAGTTTTTTAGGGAATGGTAAGTGGTTCTTGAATCAGCATCATTGCACTGGAGGTATCTGGCGGCTTGATTGTCTCACTGGCGTATGCTCTTTCGAAGATGAAAATGGCGCGCCCTCAGTGAGGCAACCAAAATTGAATAGTTGTAGACGAACAATATGTCTTTCCAGACGCCGCGAGACGCAAAAGCGGCTGTTGTAATCATGCGCGATTAGCATGTAGCTGTTACCCAGGGTGTCGAACCGAACCGAAAACCGGAGCAAATCAGTTATTTTTAACTGAACCGGAAGAAGACAGTGACCGAAATCAAATACGTGATATTAGGGAGTTTCAGCTAGTCGTTTTTCGAGCACACTGTTACGAAATCACGAACAGTGCAGCTGGGCCGTTCCGTAAAACCGTACGTGAAATTGACATATTTTAGAGAATCGTGAAACTGGCGCAACCGTGTGAACGATGATGATTATTGTGTTTGACCGGTGGCGCCATCTTTTAGTAAACATGTGAAACATTCTGCAACGTGTAAATCCGTAGCGGCTCGTGTTTTCGGCGTACGAATGATGTAAACAAGACGAGCGACGTACCATTTGCCGGTCGGAATTTCAAGAACTGCGAAGCTAGATAGAGTAAAAAGTATCTGAACAACCGTAAAAGTATGTGATGTGTTTCCGTCATCTTGCACTTGAACGATCGTTCACGTTGTGCGCCATCGAGCCAAATCATTTCGTCTGCTCGCGGTCGCCACGGAAAGCTTGTCTGCCCGCAGATCGTAAACATTTGCCAGCATGCGCAGTTTACGGCATTCATGATCGCTTACCATTGTGAGCAGTCGTCGAAATGATTTTGTTCAACCTCTCGAATGAAGCAGACTAGCAGGATGGCAAATCGCCTCCCGCCTAACGCTCGGCTGGGTCAGCGAAGTCAGTCGCCGAACCGACCGCCATGCTTTTCCCCCGAGTCGTGAACGGTCCTGGCTGCGTTGCGGTGACGACTCCAGCGGCACGAATGGGAGAAACGAACGAGACATGCCTCCCGACGTCCAGAACGACTCGCGCGCGCATGCGCAGTGGCGCCGCCGATGTGTTCGAGGGCGAACCGTTCGTGTGGAAATGACCTGCTAAACGCCCTATTGAACCCGAACGGAACCGTAATCTCAGGTAGCAGTTACCAATTGATTGGAAACGGTTCGGCGTGATGAAATGTGAGCCGTGCTTTCTTGCGGGTGGCGGCGCGAAGTCAATAAAATATTCGCGACGGTGGCGTCAGCCGCTCAGTTTTGACTAAACAAACGGTAACGACAACATGGAGACAGCTAAATAATAATGCAACTAATAGGTATATTTCACGTCTATGTACAGCACGAATTGGCGTCGGCAAGTCGGCGTGGAGGCGTACACTTGTATGTTTTGTTTCGCCTTACGATGCACCGTAAATGAAACTACGAGCCACAGGAGCCAATGCATAGATCGGAGGGTGTCACGCTTCCGGTTGGTGTCAGCTTCCGGTTGGGCGGAGCGGCGCGGAGAGCGCGAAGTAACGAGACAAGCTAGGAACTATGGATTGGCTTGCTTAGTTCGTAGCGTCCGTCGGGTTACATCATAAGGCGAGAAACAGAGTATATATAGCCTTGCCGAGAGCACGGTGGCCTAGAGTCTAAAAAAGTGTTATTTCCGTGCGTGTGCGCCCGCGCGCGCGCGCTTAGCACCAATAAATAAACTGCTTAGCACCAATAAAAAAACACACACACACACACGAGCGCGCGCGCTCGTGTGTGTGTGTGTGTTTTTTTATTGGTGCTAAGCAGTTACTCTCAAGGAACGAAAAAGCATGCATAAACGCGAAAATAAAATCAAAAAGTTGACGGCTGTCGTTTCGTATGTTCCGCGGTGGCGAAATCTTTAGGCGCGAAAAGGCGAAGCCTCGACGAGCGCGACACTGCGGCGCCGGTCGCCGGGACGCGTATTTCCGATTGCCTGGATGCCCAACGCGGCGAGGGAAAAAAAAACAAGCAGCGAGAGAATGACACCCTAGCTACGATAGACACCCTAGCAACGGGGCTCACGCCAGATTTCCTGCTTGCCAACGCACGGGAACTTGGATTTCAGATTCGGACGGCGCGTGTATCACTAGGAGGCTCGCTAACCCCCTCCCCCCCCCCCCCCCCCCCCCCCTCCGTCTGCGTTCACGCCGCTTCGCTGCGACAGTATGCGGCTGCTAATTACAAACCTATTAGACCACTTGACCCCCCCGTGCACGCCGCTTCGCGGCGTCCAGCCAGCAACCCAAGCTGCGCTGTCCCCATGCACCTCCGGAAAGGGAGTCTCATACCATTTAGTTGAACATGCTTTCGTAGGCAACATTCGCTTTTTTTTTTCAGTGTTAATCGTAAAAAAGAAATGTAAATATCGCCAAATATCTCGACAAAAGAAAATTTTGAGAAAAAAAAAGTAAGTACTCGCTGGGAATTGAACCACTGCATATGAGGCACACGCATTACCACTAAGATACGCTACTGCTTCGGAAACTTGTTTTAACTGCTGTCGATGTTGACGGCGGCAGCGTCTATTTTCACCAGCCAGCCAATCCGGCGTGAGCGCCATTGCTAGGGGCGTTATCACTGCAGGGTGTCTTCCTCTCCCTCTTTTTTTTTATCGCCCCGCTGGGGGTCCAGGCAATCGGATACACGCCGCCGGGACGCCGGTCGTTCAAAGCCCTGGACGCTGCTTGAAGTAATTTTGTGTGTGTGTGTGTGTGTGTGTATGTGTGTGTGTGTGTGTGTGTGTGTGTGTGTGCGTGTGCGTGTGCGTGTGTGTGTGTGTGTGTGTGTGTGTGTGTTGTAGAAACAGCAAGTCGCCCGTTGTATGTTTCGTCCCTTTTACAGCGGAGCTGTTAAGGGCTAGGTTCCCAGGATCGTGTCCGTGTATGTCGACACAAACCTGCCTGGACAGCTACCGCCATCTATAAGCGACGGCGGCAAGCACAGAACCAGTATGGTTTCCGCCGTCGCTTGTAGATGGCGGCAACAGCTTTCCAGCTAAAATAGAAGAATGGATAGTTGGGCGCGTTGGTGGGAATTCATCGCAGTAAACAGCGCGAAAAATAGACGACGACGAAGAAGAAGCACACAGTGTATCGAGTACAGCTCCGCTGGTCTTCCTTCTTCACGAGTGTGGAAAGGCTGAACGATTTTTTGTTTTAATCGTCTTTCGATGGGCCTTCGCTGTCTTTCTCCTCTTTAACTCAGTCGTTCGAGCCAGTCGTTAGGGCGTGCGATGTGGGTAGTTTGCCATTTCGACTTGGATGGGTATCGTACCGGCGTGCGGTCGTGTATTAGTACTGCATGATATCCGTTAAAGACTCTACTCTAGCGACGCTAACAGTCACACTGCACTGGATAAATTTCTCATCTACAGTGAGTAACAATGTCACTATACTCTAGCAATGTCACTATACTCTACTCACTATACTCCTGCTGTCTAAACAACTAAGGACTAATCTGTTTTGTCAGAAGTTAGTGATTACGGTGCCTGCTAGCATCACGGTGTCACTGGGCGTGCTGGCTGATTCACTTCATATGGGAGGACTGTAATTTTGTACTGGGGTTTCCTAGCGCCTGTATCACCACATAAGTTTCATTGAACCGTGTTCGCGGTAAAAAATCAACACCAGTAAACGAAATTAAGCATGTGCTTGTTTTGCTTTCCTTGTTTCCGCAGCACGGCTTCTGATGACCTATTTTTTTTTTTCTTTTTTTAATGCAGACGACACTGACTAAGGAGTCATGAAACGCTTTTCCAACTTTTTCCTGTTTAGCTTTTCTCCTCAACTCATAAATCGCGCATATATAGTCGGTTACAAGTTAAAGGGGCGGTGCAACGATTTTATGATTAAAATAATTTGCATCTTGTCATTTTTACGTTGTTTATCGTGTCCCGGAGGATAGAGAAAACACCTCCTTCATTAAAAATGTCGCGATTCCGCTGCACAATCGCAAAACAAAAGTCAAGCTTTTTCGCCCACCTGCAGCCCCAAGTGGCAGCCGAAGGAACTACGGCGAAAAGATTACGTGACCTCGCTCGGCTCTAAGCTGCAGCATAACGCCGGCTAATGTCAGCAGAGAGAGGGAGAGGAAGTGTCCTCCGAGAGAGCACGGGGGAACCTACACTGCACTCCGAATGACGTCACTGGGAGTGCGACCAGGTGTGACCCTGAAGACTGGGAGTGAGTTGAGGGGTGCCCGAAATGCCAATATTTATCTTTTTTTTTACGCAACAACTAGGACACGCAGGCGAAATCGGTTTTCTGTTCTTTACTTCAGAAGTGTCAGAGGGCAACTTCCACAAATCTTTGACCGAAGTCCGGAAATCGTTGCACCCCCCCTTTAAGAAGGTAGGAGAAGGTCCTCCCACAAGCGTGGTGCGCCGGTTTCAAATCCCTCCGCAATCGAAAGAAGAGTTCACTGGAAATGCTCCTTGTTCCGCTTCAATGGATAAATAATGGCCACAGAGTGGTGCGAACTTGTCTCCGACCCCCACCTTTTACGAAAGCGACCTTTGCATTCATCGGAGAAGGAACCGGGTCACTGTCATTTCGGCCGACAGTCGCATTACGGCCGAGAGTGCATTACGGCCGAGAAGAGCGGAAGGGCCGGGAGTGGCTTTGAGGCCTAATAGGGCATAACGGCCGAGGACTGCATTAAGGCTGATAGTCTCTGAATGGGCTAGTGTGGCCGCCTTCTCGGGTGTCGCGTTGTGGTTGATGACTTTAGTTGCCGCTAAATAAGATAGATGTCGCCGCATATTTATTTTATTTGTCCGTGCACATTGAATCTCTCGGTGACGGCAAATACTGCGTTTTTGGTTTTATTACTTCATCCTTTACAACTAATTAAACATGTAGCGCTTTGACCGCTTCGACTAGCTTTTCTTTTTTGCTACACTCCGTGTCAACATTTCCTAGCAAAGTGCGAAGGCTATGCCCTCGCGAGCCAACTAGAGAGACGGAACGAAGCACGTGACACTTCTTCAAGGCAAGAATGCACTCCGACGGTGAGTTAATTGTCATGTTCTTACATTCTGATGGTTCATGTGTTTTTAATATTTCCTAGTATGTGTTTTCTTCAACGCTTCGCTGTAAAAAAGATTGAAAATAATATTTTAAAATCAACCTCACTCATCGTTTTCGTAGCCGCCCGGTAGAATCAGAGACATAACTAATCTAGTTAAAGTGCTGAAAATTGAAAAGACACAATAAATGTTTCATTGAACTCTTAAAGGGTAACTGCAAAGAAAAAAAAAATTTTTTTTAACAGCCTAATTGGGACAAGCATGTCAAAAAACAATGTTTCCGCGAGGAAACAATTTTTTTTTCATCAATATTTATTGCGTGAGACTGATCTTAGTTTGCGGCTATTTCGTCCGTTTTAAATCGCGCGCCACGAAGTTGGGATTCCGTGACGTTGATCCCAATCGGCTGCTATTGGCTAAGAGTTTGATTGACAGCTTAGATCTTGGTTGTTAAACCTTCTTTATATGTTGCAATTTCCTTTTGGGCGGCATATTTTTACGTTTAAAGAATAACCCATGTAATGAAAGTTAATATTTTTTACAATTGGTTTACAAGACAGGCACTTCCGTTTGGATTCATACCAAAACAAACAAAAGCTGCGCCATTCTTTCATGGCCGCCGAAGTCTCTGCTCCCGCCTGTCTCGCCTTCTTCGACTAGTCGTTTCGCCGAAGTGATCAGTGTTTGGTGTTGACCCAGGTGCTTGAGAGAGACTTCCTGAAGTGAAGTAGTGTGTGATTAGCAGCTGTCGCCCGTGTTAGTGATAGGAAGCGACGCGGGGTTTTGGCTTTTATAGCGCGGTTTGTTTCTTTCGTTTTCCTCTTTGCTTTCTTAGCGTGTTTTTTTTTTCCTTGCTTGCGCGTGCAAATGCCGACCTTTTTTAGATGTCAGCTCCTGTAAGCAGCGCCGTTGCTCTGTAAAGTGCTGCGAGATGAGTGATCGCGACAGCGAGTCTTCCCGCAGCCATGTCGCCCCGAAACATCACAAGCTGAATGCTATTTATTTATTTATTTATTTATTGAAAGTACCCTCAGGGCCCGAAGGCATTACAGAGGGGGAGAGCACATACATGAAACAAAGATAGTAATATAGTAACAAGTCAACAATATTAAATATACAACAAAGAAAGAAAAATAATAATAGGTCATGGGTCACTGCTAAAATAGCTAGTGATGGAATTTCTAAACAGGTTAGTATCAGTTATAGTAACTGCAGGCAATCGGGCGTTCGCGTAGCGACAAACGAGTCCAGGTATGTTCTCGTCATTTCGCTCCGGAGGCCTTCGAGATTCGCACCGAGGCACTTCTCAGGTCACATCTTCGCGACATGTGCTCGCAAAACCCGGAGCTTATCGCGTCCCGTCAAACCAAAACAATACCGGCGCCATGTTGAACGTGCGTTGTTGCCACATTTTCCCCGACCAAACAAAAACAACGAAAGCAAACCAGCTTTATACTTCGTTTCACCTTATCTTGTACCGCAGCGAAGGCTAGAAGCGCGAGCTCATAGTGTTGGCAGCTGCCCTTGGTGCACGAGCGCGTGTGCCGCCGAGATGTGCTTTAGAGCAAGGAGCTCGCGCTTGTAGCCTTTCCTGCGGTACAACACAAGCTGAAACAGAGTATAGCTTCCAGCGTACATGGACGGCACCTTCCCCCTTCCCATTCCCCCCTCTCCCCTCCCCTCGATCCGCGGCCGGGAGTCAAGACGCTGCATACTCCGCAGCCAAGTCAATCCAAGAGAATCCAAAAGGGAGGGGCGGGGCGTAGTTCTCCTGCGCGCAGGTCGAAAGAGCGGGAGTTTCAAATGTGGAGAGGTTGTGACTCCAACTAAATTAGTCCTGTGGCGTAAATATTGCTAAACAATTTTTTTCTTTTCGCGGAAGATTTGTTTTGTGACATGCTTGTCCGAATTAGGCTGTTTAAAAAAAAAAACACTTTTTTTTCTTTGCAGTTACCCTTTAAAAAGCCGATGATTAAAATATAGGAATGTTATACCAAAAAGGCGCCCTAAATTCATAGCATTTATTTGGAAATACGTGTGGGTGTGTGTACATAATCCAAATATGCAGATGGAGAAACTACTGATCAAACTAATAAGAAATGATAAAGCGCAGAAAAGGAAATAAATAAATGAAAAATTCGGATAGGCAAGGCCGGCTACCGACTGGTGCCGGCCGTGGAGGGTGAAAACAAACCCGAAACCGAAGTATTTGAAGTCACCGACAGATACACTCTTAAAAATGCCATAAGTTTACTTTCCCGCAGAATACTGTAAACGACTTATTTTTCGCGATTAGGTCAAAGCTGGAGTTTTGGAATAATTTGTGGGTTCTAATTTTCGACGTGGTAAGATCTCGATATAGATTTTAATGTGTTTACATTTTAACAGAATTGTTCGCGGGACCTATTTTTTGCGAAAATTAGGTCCTCTCGAAAATTAAATAGTTTGCAGTATTCGGAGCGCCAGTCATTGTAATCTGAGAAGAGACCACGGCGATTCACGAGACTGAAAATATGTTAATTTCATCCGCCATGCTCAATATGGCGCCATCTATCTTATTTGGTAGCAACTAAAGTCGTCAACCACAACGCGACCCCCGAGAAGGCGGCCACACCAGCTCATTCAGAAACTATCGGTCTTAATGCAGTTCTCAGCCGTTATGCCCTATTCGGCCTCAAAGCCACCCCCGGCCCTATCGCCCCTCTCGGCCTTAATGCACTCTCGGCCGTAAGGCGACTACCGGCCTTAGCGAGATGCTCCCAAGGAACCGAGCCCCTGAAAGCAGCCTTTGTATCAATCGGAGGGGGAAGCTAATCCCCGAAAGTAGTCTTTGTTTCCATCTGAAGGGGGAAGACTTAATCTCCCTCTCGTGGCTTCCACAATGCTAAGTCAAAGTCGAGAGATAAAGCAAATATGTACAGAAAGGCACGACCCTCCTCGCGCGTTGGCCGCAACGTCACGGAAACGATGGGACGCTATTGGATGCGGAGGTGGCGTAGGGATATATGATTCCCTTTGAGGGGCATTTGCCGCTACCTTCTTGACTATAGTAGGTTACAAGTCAAGAAGGTCGCGGCAAATGCCCCTCAAAGGGAATCATATATCCCTCCGCCACCTCCGCATCCAATAGCGTCCCATCGTTTCCGTGACGTCGCGGCCAACGCGCGAGGAGGGTCGTGCCTCTCTGTACATATTTGCTTTATCTTTCGACTTGGACTTAGCATTGTGGAAGCCACGAGAGGGAGATTAGAGTCTTCCCCTTCCGATGCAAACAAAGACGACTTTCGGGGATTAGCGTCCCCCTCCGATTGATATAAAGGCTGCTTTCAGGGGCTCGGTTCCCTCTCCGATGAATACAGAGGTCGCTTTCTTAAAGGGGCCCTCCAACAGTATTTGAGCGTCAACTTTTTTTTTGCGGTTTCTCCACGCTAGTGGTCCCGGAAACCCAGTGGACAACGAAAGAGTTTAAAAATATTAGCGCATCATATTTTAATTTGACAACTCGGAAACACCTCCTTCGACGGTGGCGCCGCGAGGTGCCGAATGCGCGCGCATAACGGCGCTCCCTTTCACTATACGTCACATTCACTGGGTTTCGTGATTGGCGAGAGCCGTCCCAGAAATTTTGAAGCGGAATAAAGTATATCACACGTTAACCGTCATTATTTCTCTAAAAAGTCGTTTTTATAGAGCTAATAAAATTGCAAATTAAAGTTCAAAAAGGGCTTAAACAACGCCTCGTCGCTCATGCGCGCCTCCCAGCGGCGGAGTACCTCCTACTCGCCGAGGTGGCTCCGGTGGCGGAGTTGCGGGAGACGAGGCTTCCGCGGCTGTCGAAGCGGACTGAGGCAGAGACGCGTCGCGGCGTTTGCGTGGTGTGTCCTTGTACGGCGCGACGCCCAGCTCCGCACCCCTTTTTAAGAATTTGGCGCTCAAAATCCGATAAGCCCGGTAAATTCATCGATGATGGTAACCCGATTCCAAAGCTACGATGGTTGCAGCGAGGCCTAATGGCCGACTGGGCCGACGGGCTATCAACCAAACTCGCGTCCAATTGGCCAACCGCTTTGCTCCAATCGCTAAACTGTTTCATTTTACGTCATGAAGAGCAATGTTTTGCTTATTTAAAGTTGTTTTCTGCAATATTTAATTTGCTAATAACTCACAAAATATTGCGAATTTCTGTAATATTTTTTTTCCTCGGTGTTCCTGCTTTCATGGAGCTCCGTTTCAGCGCGAACTTCAAACCTGTCAAAAAATTGTTGGTGGACCCCTTTAAGAGGGGGCGCACCTCAGAGCCCCATAGAGAATACATGAGGTTTTTCGCCAACTTAGAAAACTTCTCACATAATAACGGCTGCGCGGATCTTCTTGAAAATTTCGGCTTTAAAGACATTGAGGCATTATCGAGACATTAAATGGAACAAATGTTTTATTATAAATTAGATTATATTCTTTAAAAAATCATGAAAATGGTCAAAATCGGCTAATTCGGCACTCTTACGTTCGGAGCGAATTTACAAAATTATTTCAATGCAAACGAAAAAAGTATTTCATTGAATGTCTTCCAAATTTATTACGGAATCGAATAAAATCAAAATTATTCACGTAAGTCGATCTGTTCCGTAACCACAGCGAATATAAATAACCAAGGTGTCGGTGCTTGTTTTCATTTGTTTTTAGGGTACCTCTCTCTCCCGTGAGGTGGCGCTCGCTGTCCACGAAATGCGAAATCGTCCTTTCAGCGATCGGCCGGATCGGCACTGTGCAAGGTGTTCTTCCGCGCGCGCCCGTATCCTGTTTCATTCTGCACGCCGAGGCGTCAGTGTGCGTGTCTCGCTTTAATAATAATAATAATACTAATATTTATTCAACTCGGAAAGAGTTGCGACACCACACAAGGCGAGGGGCCCATACCAGGAGGTCTGTGGTGCCGCAGTTACATGAGCGAAAAAAAAAGAGAGAGAAACAACAAACAAAACAACACTCGGTTGCGTGCCACTTAGGACCGCAAGTGCGGTATTGCCCCCCTGCAGATGGGTTTGATATCTTCTTTCTCCTTCAGGCCCGCTGTCATCTCTGATGGCAGGGACCGCCACAGATTTACTGCCCGGATGACGAAGGTATTCCGGTGCCGGTCAGTGCGGGCAAAGAGTGGTTGAAGGCCACCATTTCGGTTCAGCCGCAGCTGCCGAGCGAGAGGAACCTCGGGAGTCTCTGGCAGGAGGCAGGTTGCCAGGAGCCGGATAGATGAGATTCTCCTGCGCAGGGCCAGAGAGTTCCAACCCACACGTGCCAACAGATCATCCGTAGCTATGTCCCGGTAACGGGGGACATGAGGGGTCTGCCACCGCAAGATAGTGTACGCGGCACGTCTTTGCACACTCAACAGAAGCGGATAAGGTGGCCTGAGGGGGGTCCCAGACTGCGGCACAGTACTCGAGGTGCGGCAGCACCAGCGCGGTGTAGAGGTGCCTCAGTGTTCTTGACCCGGCTCCTCTTGAGACACGGGTAACAAACCCCAGCATCCTTCGAGCTCAGGAGGTCACTTCAGCAATGTGAGTGCCGAAACTGAGTCGACAGTCCAGCCTGACGCCTAACAACTTGGTGCTGGTCGTTCTGGAAATGTTCACTCCGTCAAGGTTGTAGCAGGGGAGTGCAGAACGCTGCTGCCTGGATGAGGATATCTGCATCGCAGTGCACTTGGCAATGTTCAGTGGAAGTCTGTTTTTGCTTGACCAGGCGACAACATTGTCCAGGTCAGCTTGGAGTAGTTGGTGATCGAGGGGGCGACGGATTGGCTGCACGAGGGTGAGGTCGTCGGCATAAAGAAGGGGCGTACAACCTAAGTCCCGGGTGACGTCATCAATAAAGATGTTAAAGAGGGTAGGGCCTAGGACACTACCCTGAGGAATTCCCGACACGACCTCTGCGGTGTTGGACCTCTGCCCGCCGAAGACTACGTGCTGGGTACGACCGAGCAGGAATGACCTTACCCAGTCCAACAGGTTGCCAGACAATCCTATGTTGGAGAGTCTCTGCAATAGGATGGAGTGGTCAACTTTATCGAAGGCCTGCTTGAAGTCGAGTTGGACAAGCTCGCATGGTGTACGTCCATCTAAGGAACATGCTGATGGTGTGAACCGTGGTTGCGAGAGCTAGCTCACAGCTCCGGCCGGGGCGGAAACCATACTGGTGTGGGGAAAGCAACTGGTGTCGCCCAATGTGTTCCAGTAAATGTCGGTTAACTATTCTCTCCATTGTTCTGCATACGATGGATGTAGTTGATATTGGCCGGTACGAGGACACGAGTGACTTAGACAGCCCACTTCCCTTGTGTATCGGAGTGACTTGGGCAGTCTTCCATTGTCGGGGTACAGAGCCGGCCCGAAGAGAGTTCGTGAAAAGTTTTGCAAGGATCGGGCTGAGTTTGTTGGAGCACATCCTCAGGAAAGCTGGGTGCACGCCATCAGGTCCAGCCTTTTGAGATGGGTTTATACGCTGCAGTGCTTCTGCAACGTCTTCCGCACGCACATCGAACGATGCAAGTGGGGAACTACAACGGGGCGTGTTGGAGGGTAGAGGTGAGGGGTAGCCAGGGGTGGTCCAAGCCGATGAGAAGTGGTCACTGAAAAGTTCCGCTATGGCCCCGGGTTCTACTACCTGGCTTCCGTCAACTAAGAATTCAGGACGGGAGGATGATTTTCTTTGATTGTTTACATGGGCCCAAAAGAGCTTTGGGAACTGGATGGCTTTCTCTGCAATCGACTCCATATAGGCCCTGTGTGCAAAGTAGATTAGTTTTTTCAGACTTTTCTGTGCTTGCTGCGCTGTGCTGAGGTGGAGTGGATTTTTCGTCCTACGTGCTTTCTTGAATAACTGGCGTTTCTTACGGGAGAGCCGAATGATATCTTGAGTGATCCATGGTCTCTGCCGGCCAGTCGTCGTCCTTGTGGGAACACATTCTGCTTCTATGGCCGAAAAGAGATCTAACCAGAGGTCGTAGGCCTCGTGAACACAAGGCTCCTCAGTCACCAAGGACCAGGGTGCAAGGTGCAGCAGGTCCCTGAAGGTGCGTTCCGCTAGTCTTCGAGAATTGCTGGATTCGCTTCGCGTGCGGACCGGATTTTGGCAGCTTGAGTAGGCTCTCGAGATAAATTGCGTGGTGGTCGGAGCCAGGGAGACTGGACTCAAGGGAACAGCTCGATACAAGTGCTGGATTGTTAATGAAGGCCAGGTCTAGGAAGGACGTTTTCCCAGAGTGTGTAATATAGGAGGGCTCCACACAAACTTGAAGGAACCCGCCGGTCTCCATGATATCATCAAGTAGCATATCATCACAGGGGGCCGATGGGATGGGAGCAGATGGATTCGTCCAGTCGATATGCGCGTTGAAATCTCCCAGCACACAAATGTTCAGGTAGTTGCCCATTCCAGCCCGCTTGAGAGAGTCGCCGAGGAGATCATAGGATGTAGACTGTGAGGTTGGGGGGCAGTAAACACAGCAGATCAGCACTTTTCCCCGGTGGTGATTTACCTCGACGAATACAGCCTCAAGATGCTCATGCTCCAGGTCCTGGCGCTTCCGGTAGGTCATGTGGCGAAGTACCGCCACCAGCACACCTCCTCCATTCGAGGCTCGGTCCTTCCTGAAGATAGTAAAATTTTCCACATCCACAAGAAGCCCGTCAGGTGTTGAGGGGTCAAGCCAAGTTTCAGCAAACTGCAAATACTGTGTCCGGGTAGGATAGGAGGAGAGTGCGGAAGTCAAGCAGCTTGTTTTTCAGCGAGCGCACATTCGAAAACCATATTCCCAGATTGGTGTTCTTGGCCGCCGACGGAGGAGAGGGAAGCGGCGAGGAAACGATGGTCACGGGGGAGGCCTGCACTGCCGGTTGTTCGGAGGAGCTGGTGTTGGAGTTCACGACTCGGCTCTGCTCGGACGGGAACAAGTCGACGGCGAGGGGCGGAAGTTGGCATGCAGCACAGAGCCACTCTGACGATTGTGAGGCGAGGCGGCGTTACGACGCAAAGGATACGTCCTCACATTTTCGGTGTAGCCATAAGTCACAGCCGTCACACTGAAGTGCGGCCACGTTGTCATACACCGTCCGGGAGCAGCGAGGGCAGGTGGGCCACGGACCAGGATTGGGGGGCACGTCACCGGCGATGAGAAGGAGCCAGATGAGATGCGGTTGACGGCGGATTGCGCCAGCGGATAAAGGCCGGCCGTTAGGCCTAACGCCTGCCCACCACGACAGTTCACCTTTGCAGACAGCGGTGCTTGACGAAGCTGTTATTGTCCACAAACGGGCCACCCGATTTCCACGCTCTGTCGACGCTGTTGACGACGGAAGGCCACTCCTGCGAAGGCTCACTAATACCACCAGGCATATAAAAAGACGGAGATACGCAAAAGCATGTGTGCGTCCCGCCATCTTGGCTTTCCGCATGCACGTTGCAAATGTTTGCAACTTTTGCCATAGACTGAAAAAAAGTAGCGAAAAAGTCAACATTGAAGTGGTATTTTAAGCTCCGAACAAGCTCGCCAGCTTGTGTAAGAAAGTTAACGCTTCTTCAAACCGATCTGAGAGCTGCACTAAGAAGCACAAAACCAGTTTTTGGTTTCAGTGCACAATAAAGGTCACGTACAACATCCCTCTCTTTTGTGAAAAACGTCATACCGGGAAGACTAGACGGTGCCTCAACGATTGACTTCGCAAACACTAAAATAACATTACTAGAGCCAACTAAGGACACCTAGGTCTGCACTGCCGGGTTGCGGGCGTGTGGCACAACTACGTAGTTGCACCCTGCTAGACCAAATCAACAACCAATTAAGTAGGAGAATAATTAAAGCGAAGCATATTGCCCGGTTTGACGATGGATGCGTGAGCAGCCTATCTATCACCTTATGTGCAAAATAATTTGCTTAGCTAGCCTTAAGACGATAATCGCGGACTATTTTACGGATTACTTTTATTAGGCGGAGTAGAAAACGAGTCAAAACAAGTTACAGATTTTGTTTTAACAATATGTAAAAGAAAACGAAGACCGAATTTAAAGAGTTGTGAGTGCAGCGCTATGTGTATGTGTCTGTGATCGTGTGAGTGCCTTTTTGTGAGACATTTATGTGCTGCGAAGTCGTAAGATGAAAAACCAACTATAGTTGGTTTTTCATCTTACGACTTCGCAGAATATAATACAGCAGCTTGGGCTATAGACCGAACAGCTGTGTTGGCAAGGAAAGACACATTCGCAGAGGCAGCTTATGTGCTCGTGCTAGCAGGCTTTGACCGGAGGCACTATATGTTAGAAGAAAGAATAGAACACAGCTCTCTTTATTTCTTCACTTCAAGCGATGGGGCCATGACCCAAGTGAATCTCGAATAACCGCCTAGAAAGGCCTCGTCCATGGGCTCTTTCATAGTGGTGTAGACTGTAGCACACGCACTGGCATGAGAACAAACATGCACATACCAGCACGTAAACATGCATTTATGAAAACAAATTGAGTGGGCAATCAGAAATGAATCACCAAACCTTGTACAAAAACGCCTTTTTCCCTTCGCAATTAGCGATTGCAGTGCCGATGATCGTCAAGCGGACGAGAGTCGAGCCAGAGTGCGGGAAAGCGTTTTGTTCATTTCGCTTTGTGTATTTCTATATTCCACGTTCTTGTCGCTTAACACCTTCGCTAGAAAGAGATCGAAACGAATCAATGGCGCGAGTGAAGTAACGCTGTTTCGAAGAATGCTTGCGCCATCTGTCGATAACGACGTTCGTCTTATCCAGAGGTCTCGAAACCCCGGCCCGCGGGCCAGATCCTGTTCGAAGAAGACTTCCAATATGCCCACGACTTGTCGCGGTCCTTCGAGTGAAGCTCGCCTTGCGGCCCGCTTGTAGCAGACCCGATGCCAGCGGCGCAAAACGACGTGCGGCTAAACAAAAAGGGCGCCGCGACGAGCTGTAACTTTGTGAAACAAGATACAAGAATGAGTGAAAGACACTGCATCGTAATGGGGTTCTCTCGCCATGACTGAAAATTTAGGGACTTTTAGCAAACCGTTACCGTGTTCCGCGTACCGCACTAGTGGAGCCTTTGAACCTTTAAGCGCACACCCCGCGGTCACGGTATCACTCCGCGCGTGCGCTTAAAAGCACGATTCAAAGGCTTCATAGTGCGGTATGCGGAACTTGGTATAGCGATTTGCTGAAAGTCCCTGTTGTCATCACAAGCAACACTATTTTTACTCTCCGGCTACGTGTTTGTGTGACTTTGTTAGAATTCCTTCGCGTCCTCATGTACATTAGGTCAGGGTTAGTTTTATCATTCTCATTAGTATTTTGCATTGCGCGAATGTGATAAAGATTTTATGCGCTTTGAT
This sequence comes from Ixodes persulcatus, assembly GCA_013358835.2. Lineage (NCBI taxonomy): Eukaryota > Metazoa > Arthropoda > Arachnida > Ixodida > Ixodidae > Ixodes > Ixodes persulcatus. The sequence continues at coordinate 61,441 of JABSTQ010006827.1, forward strand.
TCATGCCTGGCGAGTTTTCGAGGGCACAATTGTTGTGTAACGTCGAAATTAGCTAAATATAAAATTTCAAATTAAAAGATATGTATTCATTCAACTTAGGCTTTTTAATACTGTTAAGAATGGAACCTTCGGCAACCTTCTTTCGAGTTTCAACGCTGCGGAAACGAGTCCCAAAACGAGTCCCGACGTGTTCAGGACTGACGCCCACCTGTCGAAGGCTGCCCAAAACGTGTCTCAACGCGTCCGTGACGTCAACGGGACGTGTGTGTGTGTGCGTGTGGGTTCGTGCGCTCCGGAAGGGGAGAGAGGCCTGGCCTAACTGCGGAGAACCTTGGCTATGACTCATTTCTGACTACGTCGCGACGGACCCAGCTGCAAAGCACGTGGCTGTCGCACCTGCTGCCCTGGCGGAGGGAGAGGGAGAAAACGGACCCCTATATAAGGCGGGGCGTGAGAGCTCCATTTGTTTCTCTCGGATTTGACGACTGTATCGCTACCATGTAATTAAACCGTCCGTTACGTTACCAATTCTCCCACCTCCACTGGACCCCTGGGTTCTTCACTTCGGGGAATGGTCGTCGTCACGAGCCAGGAAGCTCCCGGACGTGCGGTCTAAGCCCCGCCTCGAACAACTGGTTGGCAGCAGTTGGGATCGGACCATGCGACATCGTGCTACATCTGCGGGTGAGCGTTTGGACTTTGCTTTGGGATTCGCCAGGCTTCAGATTATGGGTAATTAATTTTGAACTGCTGGGAATCCTTAGTGTTTGACTCGTGCGCTAGGTTTGTGTACAACCTCGCGACAAGTTTTAGAACAAAGCCAAAGCTAAAGAGCAGCGATCATGGATCTAATGAGGTTACTGAGAACAGATTTATTCTGTTTATGTGAAGAATTGGGTGTGGAGGTGGAGCAAAAGATGAAGAAATCGGAGATCAGTAAAGCGATTTCCGAGAGCGCGGAAGCAGAGGAAATTAAAATTACGTGGGAACTGCTTCAGAACGCTAAGAGTGAAGCTGCAGCAAGAGAGGAACGAGAACAGGCTGCAGCGAAAGAGGAACAGGCTGCAGCTAGAGAGGAACGAGCACAGACTGCAGCGACAGAGGAGCGAGCGCTGAAAAGGCTAGAGCTCGAAATTGAACAACAGCGATTAAACTCGCAGAACAGTAGAGTTGGGGCTCCGGTACGAGCAAGTGAGACCGAGTCGTATCAAATGAAGAAGCTCATGCAGCCGTTTAAAGTTGGGGAAGACGTGGGCCTATTCTTAGTTAACTTTGAGAGGACATGTGAGAAGTTGAGCTTCGCCCCAGAAACGTGGCCGCAACGGCTTTTGACTCTGTTGCCCTGTGAGGCTGCAGAGGTTGTCGCGCGCCTTAGTGCTGGAGACGCGGACGACTACGACAAGGTGAAGTCCAGCCTTTTGAAGCGGTACCGCCTTTCTGCCGAGGCGTTCCGTCAAAGGTTTAGAAACGCATCCAAAAAGAGCAGCGAGGGCTACTCGGAATTCGCGTACGGGCTTAAAACCAACCTGATAGAATGGTTGAAGAGCGAGGAAGTGTACGAAAGCCGAGACAAGGTAGTCGAGTGTGTGTGCCTCGAACAGTTCTTTCGTAGCATTCCGCAGTCAGTCAAGCTCTGGGTGCAGGACAGGGTGGGAGTCGACTCTGTCGAAAGGGCCGCTGAGCTAGCCGAAGAGTACGCAACGCGTAGAAAGCTGAGCGGAGAGGAAAGCGAATCCGGCCGAAGCGATCAGCGCAAGACCTTCCGACAGGGAAATGACTCGCGAGAAAACGGGCCCGAGAAGCCCGAAGCAGGACAAAAGGTCCCAGAAAAGAGCGCAGAACACTCGAACGGAGACGAGGCGCGGAAAAGCCCAACAGGGCAGTTCGAGGCAAGGAAGCCGTTCCTGTGCTACAACTGTCAGGAGCCGGGACACACAGCGGCCAGATGTAAGAAACCGCGGGTTGTGTTCTCGTACGTGAACGTTAGTGACAAGGACCTGAAGCTTCTTCGTCCCTATCTTCACGAGCTCCATGTAAACGGAAAGCCGTGCAGGGTGCTTCGGGACAGTGCAGCGACGATGGACGTTGTCCATCCGTCGTATGTAACGCCATCCGATTTTACGGGAAAGGTAGTTTGGATCAAGCAGCTGCTTGAAAAGCACAGTGTCTGTCTGCCTATGGCGACAGTAAGGATAACTGGCCCGTTCGGAGAGCTAGTGACAGAGGCGGCTGTCTCGCAAACAGTCCCGTTGGAATATCCTTATTTGTTTTCTAACCGGTCAGATTTCCTGCTGCGCGAAAGGGGTCAACAACTGGGAAAAGGGCTAGTTCAGTCGTGTACGAGGTCCAAATCGCGTCAGGTCGCCCCTGTGTTGACGAGTGATCCAGAGCCAGAGGCAGCTGACGGGGAGCAAGCACTCCCAGAGTTGGAGGCAGAAAACCGGGATGAGAGGGACCAGGTTGTAGAACAGCCTGACCTCGTAGCACTAGAAAGCGTACGCCGTCCCAACGCGCCGGCGGAAAAGGCGGAGGAAGAGGGGATCAGTGAAAGATCTCTCGTAGCTCCGGCGTCGCGTAACTTTGGTCCTCTGCTACGAGTAGACAGAGTGTCTTTGACAGTCGAGCAGAAGAGCGACCCTAGTGTGTCAGGGTTTCGCGCTACAGCTCAGGAGATTGCTAGGACCAATGTGACGGGGCATGAAAAAGGCGGATTGTTTTATCGGCGCTATAAGGAGCGCATTTTCACGTCTAGAAATCACGTGAAAATCGATCACTATGACTTCAGCGTAAGAAAAAGGAAAGGCAAATTTAACGGCAATGCCGATGGGTTGAGCAGATTTTTCTGACATCACGAAAATTAGTAGGGTTGATCTCAGAGGTCTTCGTCATCCACGGGAATGAGGATCTAAGTGGGGGCACTTCGTTGAAACCCCAAAATGACCTCACAAATTGCGAAAAGTTTTTGTCTTTTGTTCTTAGTGACCTCGTTGGAAAAATGAGTTTTTTTTGGCGACAGGGGGTCTCGATACCCGGAATTGTACCAAATTTTGGTAATCCGTAATCCAGTCTGGCGGGTCTTTGGCGAATTCCGAGCGTTTGACTGCGGTGTGGCGTGGTGTTGTGGGGGACGTTTCCGCTGATGCCTCCGTTGTGAGAGGTTTGGGAGTTTGTTTGGTGCTTGCAGCGTCTTCTCAAGGCCTACTCCAAGCCCACCTCTTCAGGCCAGCGATTGTACCACCGGCCATTCGAGGTTTCCCTGGCCCCGGAGGGGCTGTTAAGAATGGAACCTTCGGCAACCTTCTTCCGAGTTTCAACGCTGCGGAAACGAGTCCCAAAACGAGTCCCGACGTGTTCAGGACTGACGCCCACCTGTCGAAGGCTGCCCAAAACGTGTCTCAACGCGTCCGTGACGTCAACGGGACGTGTGTGTGTGTGCGTGTGGGTTCGTGCGCTCCGGAAGGGGAGAGAGGCCTGGCCTAACTGCGGAGAACCTTGGCTATGACTCATTTCTGACTACGTCGCGACGGACCCAGCTGCAAAGCACGTGGCTGTCGCACCTGCTGCCCTGGCGGAGGGAGAGGGAGAAAACGGACCCCTATATAAGGCGGGGCGTGAGAGCTCCATTTGTTTCTCTCGGATTTGACGACTGTATCGCTACCATGTAATTAAACCGTCCGTTACGTTACCAATTCTCCCACCTCCACTGGACCCCTGGGTTCTTCACTTCGGGGAATGGTCGTCGTCACGAGCCAGGAAGCTCCCGGACGTGCGGTCTAAGCCCCGCCTCGAACAATACTTACTCTAACATTCACTTCTGCGAATACAATCTTTTCTACGCTTATTTCTTTGGTTTTTTTATCGTTTATAATTACTATTTTTCACCCCGGCCCTCGAGAACGCGACATCATCCGGCACCTTAACCCAAAGGTTTATAATCGAAGGCGGCGGCGAGAAATGATGACTGATTCAGAAGGCGGGAATGAGCAATTTCAAGTCTGTTGCTTCCCTTTGCCTGCGAATCGTGTAAGTTACGTAATGGTTGCGCACAATCATCGATCATGCAGGAGCGATGAACACGCTCGAGGCACGCGAGTGCGTTAAGTGCGACCTGTCAGGCGTGTGCATGCGCCAAACTACAATCGAGCGTTGCGTTCGTCCCCGCTAAGCACTTGCGTAATGAATTATCGCAGCGAGGGTATCCGATATGCCCCGCAGTCGTTTGTACGTCTGCGTAAGTTTACGCAATACGTAAGCTACGCACAAATGCACGGCAACTAAGCGTGCACTGTAGCTCCGCCATTTCATACGCTCGTTACCGCGATGGCGTTTCCTCCGCAGGCGCCATGTGTCGTTGTTATTCTACTCTTGGTCCGTGTTCCTTCGGCGCTTATTTCCCATGATGTATCGACTGGCCCATCTAAGCATTTTATAATTATCTATGTGGTAACGTTGACCTTGTGTGTTGATTTCCTATTGAATTCGCACATATGAGAAGAAGGGCAGAGTATAACGCAAGGACATACCACACAGTAAAGTCTATGAGCGCGAGCGTTTTGTCTTTGTCTGCTGTTTCTACTGCATGAGGAACTGCGCGGAATCACCGCCGCCAAAGTTCTTTGAGTGGCGTGCATAGCTCTCCTTCTCTCTCTCTCTGATCCCAACTAAGAGGCTACTATTTCCCCCATTCCACTTCTAAGCCTTTGTTGTCCCACCGTCAACTGCAAATAAGTGTGCAATGGCACGCGTAGCCAAGCCCACATGAGACAATCACGCATCCCCTCAAAGAGCGGCTTAATGAACAGTTCCAATAAAGAGCTTCAGTCAGGCGCCAGCTTTGGAGTTTCTGCTTATGGCGCGCGTTTCTCTCGCTTTCGAAAGCCACAAACCCGCGCGTGCTGGGCTGTAAAAATCGCACACTAGGCTGTGAGTTTGTAAATAAACATAGGATAGGTCTTATTTTAATTGCAGCGACAGACCATAACACGGTGCTCGCTTTATGCACGAAGCAACTGTTTGGCTTAAGCCTACATGCATGACAATTGTCAACAATGCAGAAAAATAAAATTCTTCAAGAAGCAGAACCCCCCAAGTTTTCTTGAGTAGAAACAAAACGAACTTCATTTTGTCATGGTGAAAGTTGGGTGTTTGTCGTGTTTGGGAAGCCAAAATCATGGGCCGTTTTCGCGAACTTCGTGGGTCTCCGAAATCATTGAGATTAGTATAAATCCCTTCTGGTTTACGCATATGTGTTTTAATCAATAATAGGAACATTTAGCAAACCGGTGTCGTGTTCGGCGTACCGCACTACCGGAGCCTTTGAAGCATGCTTTTAAGCGCGCGACCCGCGGTCACGGTACCACGCGGCTCGCGCTTAAAAGCATGCTTCAAAGCCTCCAGTAGTGCGGTACGCGGAGCACGGCAATGGTTTGCTAAGGGTCCCTATTAGGGAGTTTTTGTAGACCGCGTTGCCCCCTCCGCTAAGCGTTCCGCAACGAAGAAGTTGCTACTGCGCCTGCGCGCCGATAGCCTTGACTGTGGAGTTCCCGCTATCGTAGTGGGTTGCGGAGGGCCTTGCGGGACGTCGAAAACGATCTACGAAAACTCCCTATTATTAGTTGCGTACGGCATCCAAAAAAATGCAGGGAACAAATCGTGCCACGTCTTATTGTTCCCCTTCCGAGGAAACCCCTCTCTTATTTAGATTTTTTAACGATGAAGTCGCAATTAATCTGTGCGTTATCATAGAACAGTTTTAACAGTACTTCATCACGTGAGTAGCGAAAACTCAAGTGGGGAAAAGCTATGCAGGTAGAAACTGAGAGAGAGGAGGAGACGCGAGATTGCCGGATGCCAGAAAATCAAGCTCTGATTAGAATGATTAACGGGTAGACCCAAAGCTATATCTGCCTGCGTTCCTATACCACCGTTTCCCCCACTTACTCGTCGAACGCGTTGGAATGCCTAAAGCACGGCGTTGGCGTTCGAACGCCTTCGAAGAGTGAGTAGACACAAAGGCAGATAGGCTTTGTGTCTACGCACAAGTCATTCAAAGCAGATGTCGGAGTTCCGACGTCCCCGTGCGCTTTTGTCTTTTCCTCTTCCTTACTGTCTACCCGTACGCCTGGAGTAATCTAGGCGTCGGAACAGCCTTTTTTCTCCTTCATGAAATGTCATAGCTCCTGGATGGCACCAATTGTGCAATGTGGCCGGGGGCCAAAGGTAAGCTTCCATCAGCGCACTCATTCGACACGACGCCCAGCTGAACGCTGTTGTATAGGGCAACATTGGGAATCTGCGTCATCTATATCTACATGTTATATTCTAGGCCAGGTGGCGCGAGCTACCGCCCGATATAAAAGGTACAGCCGTTAGCATCCATTCATGCATTCATTCATCCATCCATCTATCCTGAATATATATACCATCGCCCGATCGATATAAACATCGGTTGTTTGGCACTTGAGTCTAAGGCTGTGTTCCAAAATTTACTCGATCCGACTCCGAAGGGAAGGTTTTATAACGTGACGTTTAAAACGTACTCGCGGTTTCTCGACGACGTGGGAACTCGCGTTCTTGAAGCGGGTTGTTTACTACGGAGTAATCACTCACACTACCCTTCTTGATCGGGGGGTAACGTCAAATCAAATCGAGTAAACACGTCACCTGATCTGTTCGCAGTATGCTGGTCATCTACTATCTGTGCCCACTGTAGTCACAGCTCGTTTGCTCTGTTGACTTTGGCGGTAGACGTTCGAAATGACAAGGAATGAAGTGCAGTCATTTATACGTGGTTCATGCAATTTGCTCTTTTCAATGGACTAATTGACTGTACACCGCATACAGACCGTGCACCTTCCGCAGGAAGGAAGGTGTTATTATCAGAGTGCAATCGTAAACAGGAGCTTCTCCGCATCCTCCTCCTCGGCGTTGGAGGGAACTCCGTATTCTTACGTTGAAAGATGAAAATGTTAGAACGCATTGGATGACGTGGAAGTATGTTTTTATTCCTTTTTTACCAGAATGTGTGTAATGAGAGCAAAACGCTTGTAAAGCAGTGAAGGCTTCGAAGATTTTATGTAAATAACCAGTTCAAAACCCCACCCCCTCTCTCCCCACAAGAAATATAGAGGTTTGGAAGGTCTCTTTGTGATTTTGTAATAATATTCGGGTAAAAGCGAACGCAAGTTACATATTGCTGTTTATAAATCTCCCGGCGATTGGCCGCCACACCGTGCGGAAGCAATTTCCGCAAAACGTAATCGCTGCAAATTACGATTCGTTTAACGTATGTGTTTAGGGCACCTGGACCGGACTTACAGCGATTGCGCTGGTTAATAAAAACAAAATTTGAATGTCTAACTGAAAGGAATAAGTAATTTTCATCTCAATATAGCGCCCAAAAGAAAGGCGATCAAAAGCAGCTGGTAGAGACACCTCGGAAAATCCCGCGTCGTTACTTCAAAGAAAAACTTCGAAGCGGTTAATATTATTGTATCTTCGAGTGCTTTCTCCATGATCAAAATAGATTGTCTGCTATTTTGGTCATCGCTGCTATGTTCTCTTTTCGTCGCAGCCCTAGACGAAGCCAATCCGCGTAGAATGCCGGTGATAATTCTAGCCGTTCCAAAATCGAGTCGCGGATCGTTTACTCGCGATTTCACGTAGTATTACCTGCTGACGAAGGAGACAGGTTACTCGAGCAAGATTTGGAACATAGCCTCACTTTGCTTGATTCTAGATTCTGGGTAGCTTTGAAAGCGACCACGACGTAATAAACGCTGGCATATATTTCGTGTCATCCCGTGTCTGCTCTTGATCTTATTTTAATGACGCCAATACTCTAGTACTCACGCTTTACTTTTTCTAAGGTCTGTTGACCGGAGACCCTCATTTTACCCTTACGAACTTGGAAAGCGAGCTGCAAGGAATCCCTTATTACAACACGCGTTTTGCTGCTTCACATAAATCACAGGACCAAGAAATTTCCAGTCACAACCTAAGGTGCTCTTCACGCATGCGAATGGTTTCAAGAGTAAACAAACCGCAGGCGCGAGCGCTTTTTTCAAAATTACGATGGGTCGTAGTTGAAACTGAGCTTCGTTTTGGAAATTGCTTGTAAATAAAAAGGCTCTTATTTACCGGCAACCTGCTCAGTCCAATTCCTAAAATCAGGATTCCAACCGAAATTCCGGCCCTTAAGTGGATTCACTCCACATCGACCGATTCGTTGAAGAGGGCAGGAAGAAAACAAGCGAAGACTGTTCTTTCTGTTTATTTTTTTTCTCTCTTTTAAATGAACCAGCGATCGATAGATACTTGGCCTCACTGCTAATGCCGCTTTGTATTCAAGGCGGGTGGAAGCTGTCCACATTTCTCGTTTAGATTTCGCAAAGCAAACCAAAAAAAGCAAACCTTAATGACCGTTCTGCTAAGTACCATTTTAGTCTTCACGACGAGCACTTTCAGTGTGACGCGTTGTCTCTGCGTCTTTACGGCACTTAAACAAGGTGCGCATGGAGGCAGTTTAGTCGTAGCGGTTTGCAACGTTCGTTCGTTGATTGTTTGATAAATTGCAAGACAAAGAGAAGCACGCAAAATTAGGGCTGCGTTTTACGTCTTGCAGACAATGGGGAAATAAAAGCCGACGTGCCGCATTTTCCGCGGGCTTTACATGCTTAAAAGTTGAAATTATAGGCAGCGCAGACTATCTACAGGTGCGGACTATACAATACAAGGATGTGTTTTTTTTTTGTTTTTTTTTAAGTTTGCTTATTTTGAGAGACGTGACGAATTATTTGATTGAACAATCAATATTACTGCGCGCAATTAGTCGTTTAGGTTTTACGTAGTTTACAGAGATTGAAGTAACAACTGACTTGTCTGGTAAAACTCTAACTCTTTGCTTATTCCTTTTATGTGTACGTGCCGTAGCACAACCGGAACGCGCGAAATAATTCGTCCACGAGGAATTGGTGGCCAAGTGTGATAGCGAACACTAAAGTCCCTCGATTCTGGGAAAGTAGCGCCATTGCCTTCCCTACCTGCTAGCCGGACACAAACAGATACTAACATACAGACGACCAAAACCTCGCAAGGCGGTTGGCTAACCTGTCTAAGTTGGCATGAAAATCGCCATCTCGGTCCATTTAAATCTTCGAAGCACAGGGTCGTTCTAAACCAGTCGTGCCAAGATCACCATGGAGAATTATCCTACTGGAAGCGTTTCTCGCCAATAGAAGCGTATTTGGCACTATGTATGCAATCAACTTATACGTCATGCCCATCTCCACGGATCGATTACAATTATATTGTTATTCTTGCCCATATTTTTAAAGCAGTAAACTTAATTTTCAGTGCCTCCAAGCACCGACACAGCATGTGGTGGTGGTACGAAGATGTACACTTGTTCCGCCGGTGTGTGAATAGCAAAATCTCGGTATACAAGAAACGTCTCCATAAGGCTACCCGTCAGCAGCGAATTTAGATCGGCTCACTAAGAATGGAAGGTTTAAGAAGAAATTGCTCATTTCACGGACCAAAATGGCGACCATACGGGGAGCTTGGCGCTACTTTCCCATGATCCAGTGACTTTAGCGCACACCAGCTCGGAGCACGTGGAGAGAAAGCTTCCGCTGCAGAACCCAGGGATCCTGGGTTCAATCCCCACCCCTGCCCCTCTCGGTCTAAATGAGCATCGTACCGGCGTCCGGTCGTGTATTACTACTGCGTGGTGCAAAAGACCCTAGGCTAGCAGTGAAACTGGTCTCACTAAGTTTCTCATCTACAGCGTAAATCAGTGTCGCCAAATCTCAAAAGCAGACCGAGCTTAAGCTGTGTAAACACGAACGTCATATTTGTTTTTCTTTCATAATAATCCAGCTTTTGCGTGTTAACATTGTGAGTCTAGGAAAACGTTTAATTATAGAATGTTATGTCGTAGCTTTTGCTTATTCTGCATTAGTGATACGAACATAAAATTGCATCGTGATACACAATCTCATCTCATGACCGCTTTTTTTTAGATTTCTATTTTGAGCTGTGAATTGTCCAACCAACAGACTTATTTAAATGTACGTGAAAGACTTTTAATATATTTTCTTTCGACAGGTAGGTTTTCGGCGATACAATATTCCTTCGCTTAAATTGACGACGACGCATGATGTGTGGTTGCGGCTGTAGGGATATGGTGTCGTAACCTCACGCTCTAAAAATCGAGGCAGTTGTACGTGTTCACCTGCGCATCTCCGATTATACAAATATATGTCTATATTGGGTTTGAAAATTTAGGGCAGTTTCGAGTTACTCTTTTCACGATATTTTTTTTGTGTGTTCTCAAAGCTGATTTTATTTTGCATTTTAAAACCGCGAGCGCGGAGCACTTTGAGATTGTCTCAGGATTACAACAGCGGATTTCTCCGTACGTGGCGCGCACATTGGATCTTACGTGGGAGTAAAAACGTTCACAATAAAATGGACCAGCCAATAATGTGAGTAAAGTTGTGCTCTTTCTTGAAATAATTTTTTTTAATCAGCCACCATCATCTATTGCCTCTAAGCCTTAAATCGCCCAGTCACAGCCTTTGACGCGAACTTGCCAACTCCAGATGGGTACGGAAAAAGCAGCTACAAAATGAATCAAACTTTAAATGGCTGCACACGGGCTCAGGAAGGTCTTAAGGTATAAGCAGACCGCGGCCTTTGTTGGAAGGAAAATGTTTGTTTTGTTTATTATGGCGCTCGTTTTTGAGAGAGCAGAGTGGAAACTCTGGTAGTTTCCCGGATCTCGCTGGGCTGGAAGTTATTTTAAAGCGATAAAAAAAAAAGAAAACACGTAAGCGCTCTTGAGAAGGACTTGATTAATGAACCTTCGGGCGGTTGGGGCTAAAAAAAGGTATGGAGGTGCCGAAGAAGGAGGGGGGTTGGGGAGCAGAGAGGACCAGGTGAATCTGCTCCGGAGAGTCTGGGTCTCTGTTCTTGACGGCTGGTGCCCACACGAAGTTCACCGGTGGCGGCTTTTGGATGGCTCTTATCTCCTTAATATTTCAATTTGCGCCGCGTTTGGGGTCGAGAAAGTGTAATCCTTTGATGATGGGGTGAGTGCGCCGGAAGAATTTTGTTGAAGGCGGGTAATGATCAAAACATTTTGTGGCACTGTTTTGAATTTTATTGACGGTGAATCGAAGAATAAAAAAAGTGATTCATACCTGTATTTGATGTTTTCTTTTGCTGATAGGTGCATTACGTTTTGAAGTTTACCTTTAACAGCTTGGTAGAGTGAGGAGCTTGGAGGTGATTGATTGCCTTAACCAGATTTTGATTTTCGGTGCACCTAACTGGGGTAGCGAGTTACTGGTCATAAATCACTAGCAGCTATTATTAATTACAGCGTGTGCGTCTAAGTAGTAATCGCGCCAGTCAATAAAGGAGGGAAGCTGCCTCAATATTCCGTTTTATACACAAAGCCCACAATATAAGCACTAGAGATCAAAGGTCAATCTTCACTAGCATTCAAACATCGCTCTTGTTTTACAGCGACAACTGTTAGTGGCCTGTTCCACGGTTTTTCGACGGCGCTGAGCGTAAACGCCGTCAGTTCCCCGCGAAATTTAGCGGAACAATTGGCGGCACCTGAACCTATGCACCAATTCAGTTTCCCCGCTAAATTTGGCGGGAAAACACATCACGTCCCTGAAATTATTTTTTATCAACAACGTATCGATCGACGCTAAATCAACGCAACGTAATTTCAATATCAAATCACCGTGTGACCGACGATGGCGCAATGTCAATCGATTATGATCGTCATATCGTCGAATAAGCAACACAGTTGACCCTGTCTAAAGGAATCACGTCGTGTGATCAACGCGCAATATTTTTAATGAGGGCAGAGCTTAGCAATTTTCACTACCTTCCTTGTTTGTCCCTGTCAGGGAAGCTGCGTTCTGAATGGTTAGCGAGAAACAGGATGGGTCAAGTTCATTACCATTATTACTACACTACTGCTTCTACTGCTGCTGGGGAACTAATAATAATTACATCAATTATACTAAATATCACGTAGTTACAACCGCCCTCATATGTCACGAAGGTCGTCATCATTATACTCGTTTTTATTGTCATCATTGCACTTACCATTATCAAAACTCTAACAATCTGTATCAATATAAACTGCCCATAAAGAGCCAATTAAGAGGGTTCTTATTGACTGACTAGTTTCGCTATAAAACTACAATGTGCAAGTCCTAGAGTACGAAGATATTCTACCGGGTTCGATGGAGAAACCTATTTATACGGTCCACGTAAATAAGCTACGCATAGCCGAAACTCCGTCAGTATGACACGAAACTGAAGACATGACGTCTCCTGGATCAAAATATTAAATTTCTTTATGCGCCGGCGTCTTTATGCGCCGGCGTCAAAAACTGGCATTTCGGGCGCCTATTGCATCTATGTAACTGAAATGTTGGCGTAAAAAAAAAAAATATACTGCCTTTCTTGATGACAGGTTTGTTTTACTAGATTACTTTCGCTTGGGCACGAACTGTCACTTCCTGATTGGACGCAATTAGGCTTAAGTAAATACCGACTCGCAGAAAAATGTCGTCTGTCTCTTTTATTTCTTGATCCAGATTACTTCATGTTCTCCATTTTCTGCATTCTACCCCCCCCCCCCCCTCCCACTTCCTCACCCCCACCGTTAAGGCTCTGTTATAGACCAACTCAACTAGCTGACGTCATACGACCGCGGTGGCGCTGCTGTAGGTACTGCGCATGCGCTAACGCTTCATTCCTCCCAAATTTGGCTTCTGCGCATGCGCAGTGCCCACACCTGTTGTGGGCAAAGCGGGCTTATTTGTAAACAGTGTGATGGTTTATACTCCGACGTAACGCGCGCGCCAGAGAACGCTGACCAAAGTCGGCTATGTCACGTCAGTCACGCCGCGCGCGTCAAAAATTCGCCCTCTCTATACTTTGTCGGCCCTGGCGGCTCCCGCGGCGCGCGTCGGTGGGCCGCCAGCGCAGCGCATGCGCAGGATCTATCTACGAGGGCGCGTTTCCTGTGAGAGTGCGCCATTTCCGACGCCTTTTTGTTTCGAACTAAGAGTTATTATAATGTACGCTAAAGGTTCAACTGGCGCTAGTGTCTATGCGACTTCCGGGAGGCAAATTGAAGCAGACAGCAACCAGCCTACTTTTGCGGTGCTCCTGTGCATTCCTGTGGGAAAACGCGCGTGCATTTTGTATCTTCGCCGAAAAATAACATGGAACACTTTTTTTTTATTTGGGTCGCACCCAATAGTATGCACCTTTATTAACATTGTAAAAGTGTACTTGCTGTAGTTAGCGTATTTTTCTTCATTAATGAACGATGTTTAACTTCGCTAAATTTCAAACCCAAACCTCTGTTCCACAGAAGGTGTGTAAAAATAACAATCGGATGGAATATTGAGCGTGTTCAAGGTTTGCCAGCATTCCGGTGACGCTTACTTATTGCTAATATGCCCGTCCTGTCACTATATGAAAATTACTCCGTCGCACGACGGCCTCGTGCATCTTTACGATCGGTTAAAAAACATTCGAACGTAAAAAAAAAGTATGTGGGCTACGAAAGGTGTGTCGTTTTTATTATTTCCTTTGTCGGGCAGTTTTTATCGGGCACTTGTTCTCTGGCTTCTCCCTGTTTGCAAAGATTTGGAGCGTGCGGGTGATTGTCTGGGCCCAGAACAAGCAACTTGGCACATATTCATGAGCAGAAAGAATAAAGGATATTGCAAATTGGACTCTATTACGTGGCTTTCAATTTATTTCGATCGTCTGCATGCACAAGGAGTTACTTATTCAGTGTTACCGCGTAGTTCTTGCCGTCTCTCTTGCTTTTTCACATGTCCTTCGTTCGTTTGGCACGTATATATCCCATGCTGGAAAGCGCCGACACCGTGGTCGCGCTTACAGTGACCGACACTGCACATAAATACACGTACGATGCCGTTTTAGCACCGTTTTTTATGCCACGAATTTCAATTAAAAACGCCGTAACTGACCAATTATTTCGTCTGCGTGGCTGAGAAATGCTTCAATGTGCCTAGTACGTACGAATTAATCGTGATATTTGCTCTTATAATCGAGCGGAGAGAGAAAATGCACTCGCTTTTTCCCATATAAATGCATTACCGGAAGTCAATTCCCGACTGGTTGCTGTCTGCTTCAATTTGCAGCAGCACACTAGCGCTAGTTGAACCTCTACCGTACATTATAATAACTCTATGGTTTCAAACCTTTCGAACAGCAGACGAGAATTCTCTCGCTTCTTGAGCGCCAAGTTCGAGCGATGGCGTGGATGTATCTTGCACGACGAAAACTCTCGCTTGCACAGCTGGTGCACGTCCAAGTCGGGCCCACTCGTCATTCGCCAGCCGCTGCTCACGCGCACGCTTTCCTTCATCTTCACACATTTTCTTTGGGGCATATTCCATTTTGTTTACAATCTATATAAGCACAAGTGGATAGCGCAAAGTCGCTGCCCGCGCTCACCATAGCCCTGAACTAGCTCGACGCATTACCCCTAGCCAAGAAACTCCGCTGCGTATCCGCTCTCCCTTTTTTATCCGGCCACGACCGCCACGTTAACCACGAAAGGGGAATGGAGCGTTTTCCTATAAAGCTTCCCCTTTAAAGCAAATTACAAAACATGATCGCGTCTGCTGCAGCAGCGGAACACAGCGCTGCAGTAAGCGCAGATGTGATGTGCGGAGCAACGAAATAGCTTACCTGTGGGGAGACCGCAGAGCTCCCGGATGGTCTCCCGAGCATTGCCTTTCCTGTCCGTGTAGCGGTACTCAAGCTTCCTCGTGTCGTAGACACACTTGTGAAAACGAATTCCCTCGATCAGCTTCTCGACGACCGAGTCCGATTCTTCAAACATGACGCCACACGGAGTGGTGCTCCCGTCGTCTGCTATTGCTCCTATTCGCCGCGCTTCCCTCGCGAGGGCTGCCGGGAGCCAGCGCGGGATGCATCCTGGTCCGGCGTCACTTCAAAACGGTCACGCATTAGTCACACAGCGTCGAACGCCGCCGGTAGCGTCGGTTACGCCACGACGCCGGTGACGTCGCTGTGACGCGCTCGCACGCGCACACGCGTTACGTCGGAATATAACAGAGCCTTTAACGTCATAATCTGAAAGTTTCAGCCTCTGCAACGCGTAGTTTATTTTTTCGGGCCAAAAAACCGGGTTTCATTTTCTCGATCGAACCCGCGACTCGGTGACGGAAGTAGTGTAACACAAGGGCATAGCCTCCTGAATACTGATGGTGCCTGCCCAGTCGCCAGTTGCCAGCTGCCACAAGGGTGCGCCGCTTCTCTATACAAGAGAGAAGGTGAGCGGCGGGGAGGACGTGATTAACTCTCGCACCTTCTTGCATTCTTGGTGCTGTTTTAGGCATTTGCCGTGGTAACTGCGGGTCGCCCTCAGAAAGTCTTGCAAAAAAAGTGTCCGGGGCTGTCCTTTCCTCAGACCCCAAGAAACACTCGGGGCCATGAAAACTGTCTGAAGCTCATTTTGAAAAAAGACTGCTTCCCAAATTCTACTTTCTGGTACGCAAGAGTATGCAGTAGGCACCTTTGGGCGACGAACATTAAAGAGCGTTTCTCTAGACAGGCCTAAAAATCCGTACGAGGGAAGCCAAAGCATCCTTCTGAAGGCCTCACTCAAAGCCCAGCGTTCGGGCTTTCCTCTCGTCAAAGTTGAATAAACTTCTTTCGAACGAAGCGCCCCATTGCGGCGAAATACCACGCAGTGCACTCTGGGAACTAGTTGGCCACTCAGTTTCGGTTTCAATTGAGCAGCTTTATTTCATGTTATCACGAAGTGACCGAATGCGCTGCTTGCATTTTCGATTATCTGACTTTTCACGAATGTACATTACACTCAGTCTCTAGCGATACAAAAGGAAGACCGGGGCACTTTCCTTGGTTCCCGAAGCACCGGATATTGTGCGTGCGTATACAAATGCAGTAAGACGTGGCTTAGTCACCTCACCCCACGTGTGCATCTTTGAGTTCAATTTCAATAATCCCGTCTAGTACCAGTGAACTGCAACTTAAATTGTGTCACCTTAAACCTTGCACGTATTGTATTTGCCAAACGTCCGCTTCTTGTTATTTCATTGGGCGAAAAGCAGGCCGCATTCTCACAGGAGTCCCAAAGTTGAGCCCAGGGTTGACGCATGAACTTTTAAGGGAACGCAATAAAGTCGACCTCACTACTGCACAAAAGTTACTATGATGTCTTCCGTGTGTCATCATATATCTCCCACTCAAATTTCATGCTCATAGGAGATTAAGGTTTCGCAAACGCTGAGATCGGCAAGCTACGACGGACCAAGCGTCCCCTACTCCTCGCTAAGCCTTTTTGGACGAGCTTTTACTGACGCCCCAGATTTGTGTCTGAACTGTGTGTCTGAAATTATCTCGGCATACTCTGTCAGGAAGAAAGCAAACACATAAAAAATAGTATGGCCATTAGCAACCTTCAAATGCGCTGAGAATAATTTTGTTCGTTTGGCGCTCCGCATAGGGGTTCACGCCCGTCCGGCGCACTTCCGGCGAATGGTGCGACATTCTTCACACAAGTGCTCGACGTTTGCTTTCTTAAAACGGTTTGTATGCGCTAATGTGCCTATATGATTAAAGGGTAACTCTATGGGCATACGCGATGTTGAATATTAGTGGAATGCAAGTGGGTGGGGACTTCGCTTCGTGCAGTGCTGTGGGTAAGCTCAGATAAGAAATAAGAGGTCGTTCAAATTGAGCTTTTCAATGGCGCCTCTGAGTTTTACCTTGCGTACTCAGGCGTATTAAGAAAAACAGTAATTGCAAAAAGTTATATTTCGTTTATGGACGCACAAAACAAACAAACTTCCTGACCAGTAACGCTAATGTAAAGGTGCGAGCTCGATGTATGAGTACTTATTGGTTGTTACAGCGTGTTGACTCGTGCACAAGCAAGATCCCCGAGTTTCGTAGCGTCGAGATTCTTAGCACTGCCTCGTTCGCATACCTTGAAACGTTTACAGAAAGGCTCGAGTACAAAAATACAACAAGCGTGCGTTAAGACAAGCCATACGTCTCTAGCTTGTGCTAAAGTTCCGAGGTTTGGCCATTTAGGTATAGTTTAGAGACCGAAAATGACGCTTTCGGAACCAGAAAACATGAGATAACGGCCGTTAATAGTCCACGCTTTGTGTATAATCACTTGTCGACGTGTCGATCGAAACTGAAACCATGCCACTCTCCTCCCTGGCCAACTTGTTCCCAGAGTGCAACGCGCGCCGTGTTGCATGCAGGGATTTATGGAAGTAGTCTTTTCGACGGTCCTGATTGGCCGGCACCAATGTCAAGGGCAGCGCCGACGAATCACAGCTGAGGAATCCCTCGCCGAATTTTTCGCGAAGGGTCCAGATTAGAGCTTCCGGAAGCACTCTCGTACGCGCTCCGCAAACAACAGTGCTTCAAAGGGTGCGGCTATGTGGCGATTCAAGCAGTTCTGAGCGGCATCCACTTACGCGTTAAAATCAACCGACCCCGGCATGCCACTTCCAAGGAACTACTTTTTATATATAATTTTAAATACATATCATCTCTAAAAAAAAAAAAAAAAAAGACTCTTCGAGCCCAGTCCGCCTTCAGTACCGTCCTTCCTCGCAGCTTTGACTTATTTTTATTTCAAATGTGGCAAACATTCCGGCACCAACATGGGCAACGTGACAACTTAGAACCGATCCCGTCGAACTACGCATACCAAATTTGTATGTGACTCGTCCGTCGGGGCGCCCGATTCCAGAAGCAAAAAAGCTTCACGCTGTATGCAAAACACTACTGTAACGTGGTGGCGTGCTGCTTCTAAAAGCGCCCCATCAATGTAGCGAGGGTTGCTTATATCTGCTACTCTAATATTTATTTAGTTTTTGTTGTGGCGTGTTCTGCTCTTTGTTACCGCTCCCCACCGTGGTTTTGTTTATGTTGTTTTATTTCGCTCGCTTCAAAGGTTCGCAACTCCAAACATCTATAAAGGAATACACAAACAACGAACCTACTCGCGCATTAATCATCGAATCAAAATAAACAATTTTAAGGCGGATTTATTTTCCCTCATTTGAAAACATTTATGCTAGTACAGGCAATAGGTCAATATTGGGCTCCTTAAAATACTTTCAAGTACTGAAAAAAACAATCCTGTGCGTAGAATCATTTTTGAAACGTGTTAGAAACATCTGAAACGGGTACTCCTTCGATTATTTTAGTTGCTCAAACTAACTCCATTTTCTGAATCGCCGGACTTTACCCTTTATTATATCTTATTTAGTATCGCAAACTTCACAATAGATATTGTGAAATTGGAGAATAAAAAAAAATGCAAAAACCAACATTCAAATATACCCACCCTTTTCAGTGCCGTGACGTTAGTGGCAGGAAGGCTTACCATTCCAGCGAAAAAAGTCTAAACAATAGACTATGTCAAGCATTTGTTCCGTGCTGCTGAGCGGGTATTAAAGCGAGCTTCCAAAGCATTCACTTGACACCATTAAACTGCTTAAAATCAGCTGGGAACAAATTCTAAAGTCCATAGAGAGAATTCATGCCTTCCGCTGGCGTCACTTTGTCGTTGTTGCCAGCAGATATTTTCAGTTTGAAAAACATGGTGAGGACTAAAATTGCAGATTCAATAACTTCGCGACAAAAATATTATTTCGACCTAGTAGTAGGGATACTATTTCAGCGATGTTTTTATATGTGTGTGTAGCAAATATTAAGGCGAATCGGGGGCCAAGATGAAATTGCCGGAGTACACCTTCAAGTTCGCGCTCGCGCATTTTATTCGGATCAAAGGGAGGCACCCGGCTAAAAAAATAAGTATAAGACGTCTAAGACGATAGAGTAAGCTCGTGGACAAAAATGGCTGCAGAAACTACAATTGTTGTTCATGTTGAAGTAATCTGAGACAGGGGTAGAGAAGAAACATCAAAACATAGAAAAGACAAAAAATAGACATCTGTTGTTGGTTGTCTATGAATTGCAGCAGAATTCGTCATGTTTACCTCCTTTTTTGGCCAAAGAACACGTGACGTCAACTTCCCGCTAAATTTAGCGTGGAACCCGATTCGTCCAAAGGTCCCGTGGCGTCAGATCATGTGACATCACTTTTTCCGTCAAATTTAGCGGGAAAACTGAATTGGTGCATAGTTCACGTGACATCAATTTCCGTGCCAAATTTAGAGCGGCAACTGAATCGGTGCATAGGTTACGTAACGTGAAGTTTTCTGCTAAATATAGCGTGGAAACCTGCTGCGCATTAGGTGGCCAGAGAGGTTCACGAAATCGGTTTCGGGGGGGGGGGGGGGGGGGGGAAGGGAGGGCGGGTAGCGAAAGAATGTTGTCACATTCAAAACAAAGCACTGCAGACACTCTAAAACCTTTTTTTGTGGGCGCTCAGTGGTTGACAAGTGTATACTCAGGAATTCCTTCCAGCGCCGAGTAAAGGCCCAGACACAGATTCGCGTTTGAACGCGTTTGAGTGCGTTGCGGCGTCCTTACAGTTATGAGCGGTCGCTTGCGGTACGATGCGCGCCTTCCCGCAACGCTCGGTAGCGCGACGCAAGCGAGTAGAGACTCGCTCAACTTTCCGGAGCGTTGCGGTGCGTTCGGCCAATCAGAAGCCGAGAGAGGAGAGAAAGGTCACGTGCTCGCTTGCGCCACTCGGCGAGTCGCCTCGAGAAGCGGCCGCCGAAATGGAAAAGGTGGAGAGGCAGACAACGGACGAAAGGAGAGCCACGTGACTGGCGTCCCGCTGCGGCGAGACGCCGAAACACACTTCTCCCGAGCGAACAAGTATGTTTCGGGTCCTCGCCGCTGAAAAAGCTGTGCGCTGACGTCCAGTTTCCCCGACAAATGGCTCTTTGATGATCTGTGCTACCAGATCCTCGCGCTCCAATTTTGCGACCGGGCACTCTATGGCTCCGTCGTCGAACTGCCAGACTTTGTGAGTATAGAGAAAGCTATGATTCGGTTCTCCGCTCGCAGAACTTGCTTTTGCGTTTCGTGGAGCGGCGGGGGCTGCTTCTTCCAAGGCTGCGATGGTTCAGGCTTAACCTGAATGTCGGGGAACCCACAGCGGGATTGTGCCAAGATCAAACACTTTGACGCTGTCGCCGGGCACCGCCATGTTGCCGTGGATTTCGCTTACTATTGGCGAGCCGGAAACCGACGATAGCGCATCCTTATTGTCTCCTGAATGCGGTTGATTGCGTGTCAGCGCAACTGTGTGTACAAGCTTGGCGCAAGCGATCTTTGGAACTCATTGCGTCCGCTTGACACTACGGAACGCGCCGTGCTCAAACGCAGATGTGCGTATAAGGGCCTTAAAGGGATTGTGAACCGAAATTTGGATTTCAGAAAACAATGCAGGAGCTGTAGGCGGGACGCTACAATTCATACAACACTACTCGTAAGGCGATATCTCGAATGGACGGCCGTATTTTTAGAAAAAAAGGTCGAGATTGAACCAGGCCGACGAGGTGCGAGACGTGAAGATATCTCGTTTCGTCCTCTCATCGCTTCTCCCCCTCAAGGCGGCGAGGAGGGGAAGATGCGAGGCCGTTCCCTCTCCTTCTCAGAAAAACAAGACGAAAACATATCTGCCAAATGCGACTCCTTTTTATTTAAAAAAAAAATGCGGTCATCCGTTTGAATTATCGCTCTATGAGTGATGTTTTGGTGTTTGTAGCACGCTTTGGCCGCCATGTTTTGTGGAATCCAGATTTTGGTTCAGCATCCCTTTGAGACGTTTAGTGAGCGGAGCATAATCTAGACCTGTTAAATAAATACGCTAGAAAAAAAAAAGAATCTAAATTAATAATCATATTTGTTTAGCTGCTGTAATGAGTCGACAAAAACGTACCTTTGTGTTGCAAAATATTAAGTGCACGTCCAAGCTCCCACGTAATACTCTTCATGCTTTTGTTGACTGTACCCTACCTATATCTTTGTCTAAAAACGAAAAGTTTAAAATTATAGAAATATATAATTTTATATATTTATGGTTTTCAGCGCTAACACGTTCCGGAAGGAATGCTATGCGGGAAAAATTCTGAACTAAAATTTGCTATTGAGTATAGGGATTTCACGTTAGAATGCCGACCTTACACTTTTCATTTCCGTAAATTGTAATCGGAAACACATCTGGCTTTCTATCCGCTTCTTGTCGCGTCTCAGTCCTTCAGTATATTTCATCCGCGCAAAGCCTCTTTTGTGGGGACGCTTGAAGATGAAAAGAAAATGAAAATATTATGACGGTATTATTTTACGTTCACGGAAGAGACGCCCAGAAAAAATAAACATGCACCTCGCCTCAATACACAGTGGCTCTGCATTCTACAGCGAAGGCTCGATTCTTCTTATGGGACATAGAGAGCATAAAATACCTAAGCTATTTCGCGAAGTTAATAAGAAAACGACTGACTTAATTCTAGTGTTAAAACTCTTTCTTTACTTTGAAGAATAGCTAAAACATATCCTGGTCCCTTCTTCTTTAGCGCGCTTTATAATGCAGCCGCCATCCCGAGCCTTCCAAGCTACAACGAAGATGGCCAGTCACTAAAACTGGTGATGACAAAGGCACACGATGACTGTGTTGGGGACAACCACTTCAAAATGTAAACAACTAACCACTACGCAATTCCTCGAAAAAAAAAAAGGCCCTTCTGGTACATGAGAGCGGCAGCCGGCGTCTCGCAAAAAAACTTTTAGATAATTAAAGTTTTTCTTAGAAGACTAGGTCACCACTTTGGATCTTCCAGGAGGTCTTTTTTTTTAATTCATTCTCGCGAGCTTGGAACCTCTTTGTGAGTTTTATTAGAGTGTTTGCAGGGCAGCAGTGAAGTAACTTGACCATATTCAAGAAAAAGGGAAGGTCACCTATAGGTACGTCCTCGCATAGACGCCACGGCAATTCCCACTGTTTGCAGCTGAGTATCGAACCGAAGCAGCAACCAGGCCTCAAGGGAGGGCATTATTGGAATAAAGCAAACGTCAACTTTAAACTCTCATCAAAATTTGAAACTGCACGACCACACCCGGTATTGTATACAATGCACGTAAAAATGCTCGAACATTCGGTAAACATGATGAAATCAATAATTAAAAACCTGACATAAAAATAAAAACAACTTCATTAGACGATATTCCTTCCATGCGGGAAGCATCCCCAGTAGACACAGTGCAACTGTGCGCGCCGTTTAGGGAAGGAAGAGGTTTGCACCCCGGCGGGTTGCTCGTAGCTCTCCTGCCCCTCTTATGAGAGCGACGAGCAATCCGCCGGGATGCCTGACATCTGCCTCCCCTAAACAACTCGTCACCACACCTAACGAATAAACTCTCAATTGCACTATGTCTACTGATGATGATTTGCGCGTGGGAGGCGAAACGTGTAATTAAGTTGTTTTACTGTTATGTCAAGTTGGCGTAATCATTGTTTTCACAATGCACGCATAACACATTCCTACGAAAACGCTTAAAATAGAGTTAAAAAAAAAAACGTAAAATGATAAACATCGAGGGGATACAGGTAATCCGAAACAACAAAAACACCGTGTGTTCTTTAGTACTCATAGCTGCATCCACCCATCCAAGAACTTTTTCCTACTATTCCGGTCCTTGGCCCGCCACTCGGCCACCCAGCGTTCCACCCCCTTCCTCCCCGGGAGTGCAGAAAGACGAGGAAACGTCGGTGAGTCCCTGCCCGCCCATGCGTATTTCCGCCGCACTCCGGTCGCACTAGAAGGCAAGGCCGGCGCTCTTGTCCCCGAAGCGTCATCACCAGTGGATATGCGCAGTGCCGCCTACCTTGCGTCGGCAGCTTCGACAGCGCGTCTTGCAGCGTCTCACACGACGTTGGCATTCGCCGACGCCATGACGGACGCGTTTTCCGCTTAGCGGTAACTCTCTTTGAACTCCCTTCGAGACGGGGTTTGTCAAACGATGACGTAATGCCAGGCCTTGTCTTCTAGGTTGCATTGTCCCGGGCGGACGTCTTTGCAATCTCCTTCTGCCTTGTCTAGCTCCGCCATTCAGCCGTAAGCCTCCCCATTGTGGAACCCCAAGTCATGCTCTTTTAGTCTCTCTCTGTTTTTACTTTTTGTTTTATCTCCAATGCTTTCAGCTGTTTAATCTCGCAATAATCGGCGCACAGTCACCACCGGTGAGTTCCCTCGACCGCTTCACTCATGGACGGACACATGTGTTCCAAAATTTACTCGATCCGACACCGGAGCAAAAGTTTCGTGCTGTGGCGTTTCAAAACTTACTCGCGCTCACTCGATGGCGTCATAACTGACAAGGATAGATAACTGGGCAAGTTGGGAAGCGTTCATGTTGTAAGCTTGTCTTGTAAGCTTGTCTTCTGTCTCTTCGTTTTTTTGTCCTCGTCCCAGTCGCGCTGCTTTTTAACATAGACGTCATAACTCGCGTTCCAGAAGCGTTTTTTTTTTTCTCTTGACTAATTACTGGCGTTACCCTCCTCCGATAGGTAGGTAACGTCGGATAAAATCGAGTAATTACGTCACGTGATATCTTCGCTGTGTGCTCGTCGTCTGCTTTTGTAGCGTGAGCTACACTGGCCGAGGTTGAGCAGTTTCGCGCGGCTGTCAAAGAGCCGTACTGCGCAACCGCGAGGAGCAGTGACGTCACACGGCGCACAGCTGGCGCGCCGGAGCCGCCGCCGCCGTGGGCTCCGCCCCCACCGCGCGCGCCTCGCCGGTCTGCGCATGCGCGAGGAGCAGTGACGTCACACGGTGCACAGCTGGCGCGCCGGAGCCGCCGCCGCCGCGGGCTCCGCCGCTACCTCGCGCGCCTCGCCGGTCTGCGCATTCCAAGGGAGTGACGTCATAGCCGCGGCAGACGCACTGGCGCCGCCGCGTGCCCAGCTGTGCGCCTCCGTTGCGCAGTAGCCATCGGGATACGTTCGTTTCAACGTCACTAGAAACGGAAAAACCAACGAAAAAAACTCTTTTTGTAGTAACTTTTATTGGAGATTAGTACAAAATGGGGGCGGGTGACGTTTTCTAAAATTTTTAGTTTTCAAGGCTTTGCAGCACAATTAATATTGTTTTTATACAACCATGCCTCAGCGGGGATTTCAGGTAGCGCGTCCCGACCTAGGCACATTTTAACTATGGGGGTATTTCGCGGCGCGTCCGCAAGGGAGACGTGGGTGGAACCCCTGTAACCCGATTGAAGCCAAAAATAGATGTCACGTGCAGTTCCTCGAGTGACCGCTGCGGGAGAAATGGCGGCGTTGTGATCGCCATTTGGCGCTTCAGCTGTGCTCTTTAGAATGCACAGTTATGAAACGAAAATATAGATGGCGCTTCGAACGACTGTAGGCGGATTGAGGTGAGTGAGGGGGGCTACCCCCCTCCGCGGGAGTTCCACAACTGAGGTAATCTAGTAACGTTGCAGTAGCCAAGTCTGACGCTGCACCGCAGCCGCTTGATAGCGCCTCTCATTTTGTGCGCATAAGCTCACGCTACGTATATCCTGGCATAGCCGAGCTAAGCCACCGCAATTTTTGCACTCGGCGTCAAAGCTTGTCAGCTTCGTTGTCTTTTGTGGCAGACGTACGAAAATGCAGAGATTGAGGTGCAGCAATTTATGTGTGGTTTTGGCGATTGTATGTTTTTAACGCACGAATTGGCTGTGCGCCACATTCAGACCGTGCCCCTTCTGCAGAAAGGTATACTCGTTGTTATTATTAAAGTGCCAGCGTAAACAGGAGCTTCCGCATCCTCGCCTTCGGCGTTGGAGTGAACTTAGTAATTTTAAGTTCAAAAGTGAAGATGTTCGAACGCAGTAAATAATGTATGTCCTTTTCTTTCACACGGTGTGCATAATGACAAGACGCCTTGTAAAGCTGTGAATGCTTCGAAGATATCATGTATATGATCAGTCAACGACCCCACCAAATGCCTTTAGCGGCTTGGAAGTCACCTTTGTGATTTTGTAATCATATTTGCGTCAAATCGCACCTTACATATCACTGTTGAGAAATTCCCCTGGGCTGTACCGCTACACCCTGTGGAAGCGGACTCCAAACTTCCGCAAAACGCAATTGGTACAAATGACGATGCCTGGAACGTATACGTTTAGGGCACTTACAGTGATCGCGCTGAAACAAATGTCTGATGTCTTACTGAAAGGAGGGAGTAAATTTTGATCTCAATATATAGCCCAAAATGAAGTTGAGCAAGTAGTGCCGGTGGAGCAACTTTCGAAAACACCGCGTCGTCACTGTCAAAGAAAAGCTTCGCAGCGGTTAATATTATCGTCTCTTCGAGTGCTTCCTTAATGATAAAAAGCGATCGTCTGTTATTTTCCGCCATCGCTGCTATTTCTTTTTTTTTTGTAGCTTAAAGGGGCGGTGCAACGATATTCAATTGGAATGTTTTTCACTTTACACGAGATTACTGGCACTAGTGGGACTCAATGATACTCGCACGCAACGCCACTGACCAAGAAACTCCTTTGTTGCGCTGTAATTTCGAGGACAAAACCGAGAGTTTTCATTCAATCTCTCCTTCGCAAAACCTGATGACGTAGCTGGGCGGTAGCAGTACCGCCCAGTGACGATATTTGAATGCGGCTCATAGATTGGACCCGAGCATTGCGTGGGTACTCGATTTGGGCTCGTGATAATCGATAGCTCGAGAAGCATTCGGGTTGTGTCCTGTGTCCAATCGGTGCAATGACGACAACACGCGAACCAAAACAATGCCTGGAACTCAGCGCGTTTCCTGTGCCTTGCCAACCCCAGCGAATGGCTATGATCAACATTGGCGGCATATAATTGGCTCCAGATCACATGGCCGCTTGTTCTGGCTTCGAGTTGAGGGGGTGAACTCTGCTCGTTTTTCTTTATTTTTTTCTGCGACTTCGATTGCGTGTGGTGAAAAACGAACGGGTATTTCACAGGTCATTAACGTCAGAGATTTGTTCTAAGCGGTATTTGCGCAAAATACAAAAATCGTTGCATCGCCCCTTTAAGACAACGTCAATCCGCGTAGTATCCAGGAGATAATCCCGACCACTCCAAAACGAGTCGCGGATCGTTTACTCGTGATGTTTCGTGGTATTACGTGCCGTCATAGAAGTCAGGTTTCTCGGCTAAGGTTTGGAACATAGCCCTATGCGCCGGACTTTTTCTATACACGAACTCAACTCTGTGACGTCACGGCGCGGTTGTGGCGCGTCGGGCGCACTTCCGGTCTGGGGTTGTGGGCAGACGTCCCCATGCCAGGCGTGTATTCCTGCGTTGTTTTGAAAGGAACCAGACAAAAACCTGCCTTCTGGTCCAATCGCCGCGCCTGGGGCCATACCAAAAGAGTCGAGAAAGGTTTGAAGGTCAGTTTTCACGTGCTTGGTTCGTCCGAGAATCTGGATATGTGGGGTGAAAAGGAAAAAGCAGTCGCAGTCGGACAACGATTGCTCGGGCGGGAAGCACTTTCGGTTGGATTCACGGATACTTCTGGTCATCAGAATTATTTGTTTTGTTCCAACATGAACGCCAGAAAACCGTCAAGTTGTGCGGATCACCTGCGGACTACGTTCAGTGCGTCTTCAAGTTCAAACGGCCGCCTGATCGTTGGAACGGTCTTCTGCTCTTTCAAACGTTTCTGCTTGTCGTCGGCTCTCTTAGACAACGCCGGCCCGTAGACCGAATGTTGGCCCGGTACTTGCGATAAGAAGTAAGTGCAGGCCTCAAAAGACTAAAGTTTGAAGGTTGGTAAGCAGGCTCGATGCAAACAGTAGATACAAGGAGATGTTGATCATTGTCACGCTTTAGCAGCCCGAGCGGCGTGGCGACTGAAAAGTGCGAGCGAAATCTCATCATGCGAATCAGGCTTTAGCGTACATACTGCGGCGTCCACGCGGAATGAATCGCCACATGTCACACTATTCAAGCGAAGTTTTGCGGTGTAACGAGCCTCGGTAATTTCGCTGACGCCGCTCAAGTAGACAGACATCGCCAGGAAGACGTAGAATAAACAATTCGAGCGCGAAAAAAGGCAGGGGGATTCGCACCGACGCCGACAACATCCCATTTCAATGGTTTGTTTATGGGCGACGGCGAGCTTCTTGCCCACACCCCCATCGCGCATGCGCGGCACCGGTGGCGTCCGCTAGGGGCGCTCCGGTTTGTTTGTAAACATGAGTTGGTGTATACAAATTCGCAGGTACGGCCCCTGGGAGCAGCCATCTTGCTTCTGGTGTGTGCAAATCGTCTGCTAGTCAAGTCTTGGTTCTTATATGTTCTTATATATCTTGTATGATTTATACGTGTTTATTGGACACAAAAAGTTTCTCATGCAAATGACTTTTTTCACTTGGGTATTACGGTACTGGTGTTCATATTACCCCATTTTAAAGGCTATGCAGCCGATGGATCGATAGATGGATGAATTAATTTCTTCGGCTTCCCCTTTGTATCGGGTGACCACAGAAATTTGAATTCTGGATCCAGCCAGTTGGCTCCTTTTTCATCTACACTTCCACTGTCTTTTCTGGTGCTATGGACCGGATTTGGGTTGCCAAGCCATGTCCAAGGGTGCCAAACCGTTCTGTGGGATGGGAATTTTAGAAACACCGATGGCCAGACTAAGTTTCTGAAACTTCGTTGCTCGCTAATATGTTTGGCATCTGGTGGTATTTATTTATTTATTTATCTATATATTTATTTTAATAACATTAGGACCAAGAGGGTATTACAAAGGGAGAGGGCATAAAAAATCATGCTGAAAAATTTAACACAAGAGGAATAAAAACAAACAAAGCAATTTTGTTAGAACGCTATTAGTTCAGTGCGTTAGTAAAAGTGGTTAGTTAACGCCTCTTTAAGTGGTTAAATTGATGCTATTTATACCAGAGGTGCTTGAAGGTGGTTTCAACCAGATGACGTCTTCGGTGCGAATGATTTTATGTATGCTGACGTTTCACAAGGAGGTATGCCGACTCCAATTTGTGCAATAAATAAATGAGGGCTTTGGCAATGTATTCACATAAACATTGTAGTAACAAGTCCCTGGGTATTCTCAGATACTCCAAAACCCCACTCAAGGTCAAGCCTGTTCTGTGGAGCGTGGCATTTTCCATCTGAGTTTTTTTTGTATTTTTTTTTATGTGTGGCACGCCCATAAGCCGTCAACATAAAGCAAAACAAGGTAATTGTATTCGAGTGTTTGCTAAATTGCTTAGGGCGGAATACGCTATTTTAAATAAGTTTGTTACTACAATGTGTCTGGAGTTTACCGATTCTCAAGAGGTGGCAACCATTGACTGCACGGAGTGGCGTTTTATTTAGGAAAAGTCAATAATGGCGTTATCAATATTTTTATATAATCAGTATTAAAAAATACGACCTCATATTCGTTTTTCCTCTTATTTATGGCCCCCGTTCAGTTTGCTTCAAAAAAGACACTCCCAATGAAACAAAAAAAAATACAACGATCGCCACGACACCACAAGCTGCCATGCCACCTAGGAAGCGCGCTTGTGCTGCATTCTAATTATCGCCTCTGCGTCATGTGCCCTTGTTCAAGCCTTCTTCCAAATTTCTTTCTCGGCACATGCAAACCCATCATTTGCGAAGCAAAAGAAGAAACTGCACAGAAACAACAGCCGAAAAAATACCTATTCAAAACAACCAGCAAAGGTGCACGTATAATAACAGAAGACTAAGAAAGAAAAAAAAAAAAAAGCTCGAAGTTTCGCTGCCAATTGCATCGGCCAGCTTTCCCAAACTGAAAGCGCGCCAAGATAATAAAGAGATCCAACTGCTAATTCCACGTTAGCAACGCCGCGCACGCGAATGTCTCTTCCGCCTTAGCCTTTGTACATTTGAGAGACTTAAAAGAAACAGAAAAAGTTAAATACAGGAAGAAAGATGCGCCGTGTAACGCTAATGTCGACAAGGGCACGACAAATTTAATGGCAAAAAGGAAACGTCGTCGAGTGTGCGCTTGCGAGGTAAGGAAGCGAAAACTTGCTAGCGTCGCTTGAAAAAAAGTGTCGAGGTCTGCAAGAACAAACTTAGTTCAGAATTTGTAGTGAAAAAATAAACAAACACGAACGATGGAAACAAAAATGTGACGAACCTCCAACCAACAGTGATGTGTTCAATATTTCACCCGCTCCCCCCATACAAAAAAAAAAAAATATACAGCAAGTTCAAAATATATATAATATGTAAAGAAATTTGAGTATGTTGCAATGGAAGAAAAAAAATCAACAAAAAGAGGGACTCATTTTTCGATGCTATAAATAAGTATCTAGACAAAATCTGACATGCGTTGGTACAAGAACGTCGATAAACACACAGTAGCGATGCTGTGGAGCAGGTAAGTGATTTGAAAATATATTATAATTAAAATCCTAGTATTTTTTTGTTTATTTGTAAATTATTCGTTCCACGGAGCATTTATCCAATCTTATAAAATAATTTTACGATAATTTTAATAACTCAGTAAAAGCCACTTATACTCGCGATGCCCTACTTGATAAGAGCAACAGATATAATAAAACTGTTGAGTGCTAAATCGTGTCCCTGTATAACTAATACGTTATATCCGTTCATGCACAAATGATTGCTTTTTGTCCGTTGCATAAGTGAAAATTTCTGCGTAAAAATACACAACCACTTATTGGGTAAAAACAACTCGCACCCAAAATTTAAAATTAAACGTTTAAACACGCATTCTTTAACAGACGCGTACACAAACGCACATTTCTCAAATCAGCATTTCGGTGTATTAATAAAGAAAATGTTCCATGTGCTATTCACACCCCTGCCCCCCCCCCCCCCCTTTCTTCCCCTATCCACAACAAATCCGAGTGTTTCAGGCTTAGTAGACGAAGTAAGGTCTTTCCTACAAGGGCGAAATTGAATTCACCAACGCGCCCCATTAAAAAACGACATTTCCTCGGAAGTTCTCCTGGCCAACTTCCCAAAACGAACTTCCGTGGCGCTTACTCGGGCATCGTCATTAGTTTGAAGAGAGCGCACACTCCAGCGAAGTGCTGTACGGCGAAGGGGCGTACGACGTTCTCCAGGAATACATCATGGCGGTTGGTCACGCTACAGCTATTCCCAGGGTAAGCCGCTTCTCCGCGCAACCCATGTTTCGAAGGACGGAAAGTAAAATTTTACTTTTCTTTTTAGTGTGCGTGGCGCTCGCCGTTTACTAACTGGAAAATTATGTGCTACGTGGTTGCTGGTCGTTAGTGTTCTTGTCGTACTTGGTAGAAAAACTTGACTTTCGCGTTTGTTCTGTAAGCAAAGAAACGGCGTACAATTGTTATGAACTTGAAGATAAAGCGTTGTCTTTCGAAAACAGGATTGAAAATGGCGAACACGGCGCCAAATATCTATAAACGCACCAAATCGCTCCCCATCAAAGTAAAAAAAAGAGAGTAGTAAATATTGTGCACTGTTTCTGCGATGTGTTTAAGCTTGCATCGTTATTTTGAATGATGTCGCATTTAAAGGAACGATGCGAGTCACGCATATTTGTCCCGAAGCAGCGAGCGCCCTTAACACTATGCTTTCCCACTAAACAGGACCTTGTGCTGAGGTGCACCCTTTACAGGGAGTCACATGGTTGGGATTGTTTTAATAAGAATATTATTCATCCGACTATACTAGAAAAAGCTATGGTCGATTTCTAGAATCAAAACTTCTACATGCCAGAAATATTTATCAATAATCATAATTATTATATTATTAATATATATGAAACGAAATTCGAAACTAAATAACGCTAAAATGAAGTAAAACATCGACATATTTGGATTCCAAGATTCTGGATTAGCTGATAGCGAACCCTGGTTTTCCATATTTTAAAATGACAATTAAACGTACTTCAAAAGGCTTACGCGGAAATTTAGCATTTTCGCCGAGTTACACCGGAATTGTTCGAGATTAAAAAGTTCTACACCCAGATCACAATAAACCCCTTTTGGAAAATGAGCACCAGTGGCACTTAGGCATGCAGACACCAGAAATCATCTCGTATAGTAATTTCGAAAAAAGCGTTTTTAACTTTTAGATGGAAACGTAATTTTACAATAGAAAAATAAAAATAAATAAAGACCTCCAACCGAAAACGCATACTACCCCAGAATATTCTTTCTCCGCCACCAGACAATTCTATTTCCACACATACTCAAGCCAAAATCTAAATTCCCGCCTACGTTTCTTTTTTTTTTTTAACGACTAAATGGCAGTTGGGCCGAACTCGAAAGCACTACCTGCAAATGATGTCTACAAAAAGCCCTAAAATTTAAAAGTATAAAAAGGCAAAAAAGAAAATAAAAACATCCAGCCGCAGTGCCGCGATTCAACTTTCTCCCATTCCGGGAAAAAAAAAACAACAACTAATATATACTTTTTTTATTTACCGCGAAACCCCTTCCAATCTCCCGAATTGAATAGGGAAAATGATTTCCTGGCACGATTTTATTGTTTTAGGCACTCCTTTTGCACAATCATAATTCTCTTCGCCAATTGTATATCCGCATAGAGGTGCTACAAGGACACTTTTCCAGACGTTCTTTCCGATAAAAAAACAAAACAAAAAAAACGTGCGTGGTTTTTTGTTATTTCCATTTTGCGAAGGAGGACAATAATTTATTTATCTGTATGAACAACTGCTTCCACAAGCGTTTAAGCAGAAATGGTACATTTACTACAGTGTCAGCACTTTATTGCTTTCTAATAGTAGATATATATATTTATTCATCTACCAATGTAATTATACTTTCTACATAAAACGGGTTCCCAAATTCTGCTACTTGAACACCGAAAACTACTAAAGCAGCAGCCCTTTCTGTGTAACTTAACAATGCAATCCCACAAGTAAATGATGAGGTATATGTGAAGAACTGAGGGTTAATGGAACACGCTTGTACATGGGAAATGGGAGCACTGCACATGCGCAGAATCAAGCTTTTACATGAATAAGTGTCTGCGCATGTTTTAATGCGGGGCCATAGCTATGGCTGTATTATGACGTTAAAAGCAGGGGCTGGTTGTCTTTATTGAGTAAACTGGCCTTTCCGATATTTCCCAAAGTCTAGCCCAGTATATTATACCTATCCCATTTATTTTACTTACTTTCCCTCATTTCTTTTTGAATTCACTCCATCCTTACATCTGTCTTTCCGTCTCCTATTTTTTCCCTGTCTGTTTTTACGCGGAAAGCAATTTCGTCTGCTTTTTTTTTTGCAGGGGTTCTGGTGCCGTCAGAAGGCTGAGCTCTGATTGGCTCTGATTGAAGTATAGCGGGTAGACCTCAAGGCGGCTTGATTTGAGGCCTACCCTCTATCTTTAATTTAGAACCAATCAGAGCTCGGTGTTTTGACGGCACCACAACCCATGCAAAAGAGGCGGAGGATCTTGCGCTCCGCATCACTTTCCTCCTGTACTTCTAGAAAAACCAGCTCGACGCACCCGCAAGAATTACCTTTGTAGCGTTAGCTACACTGGCCGAGGTTGAGCAGTTTCGCGTGGCCCTCATAATGAGCCGTGCTCATTATGCGAGCCGTGCTCATTATGCCGAGCGCGCGGCGGCGGCGGCGGAGCTCCGCATAATGAGCACGGCTCATTATGAGAGCCACGCGAAGCCGCCGCACGCGCGCTCCGCCGCCGCCACGCCCGCCTCGCCCGCCTCGCCGGTCTGCGCATTCGAGAGGAGTGACGTCATAGCCGCGGCAGACGCACTGACACCGCTGCGTGCCCAGCTGTCCGCCTCCGTTGCGCAGTGGGCAAGTCTGACGCTGCACCGGAGCCGCTTGATAGCGCCTCTCATTTTGTGCGCATAAGCTCACGCTACGTATATCCTGGCATAGCCGAGCTAAGCCACCGCAATTTTGTTTTTTGCTTTCTCCCGCGAACAGCATCCCGCAATTTTGAGAATTGCAGTTTGAGATCAGGTAATTGCTTTCCAGTCAGTAATAAATTTCACTATTCCTACAATTCTTAAACTCGACAGTAAGCAAAAAACAAAAACGCAATTGCAACACTGTCGTTTTGAGGGATAATTGTGTTCTTTTTGGGAGTACTCCCCGATTACTCAACACATCGATTCACAGAGAAACTTTGGCAAATTCCACCTTACCAAAAATTATCTTTCTGTTAAAACTGCAACTTCGAAAATCGTGTAATATGCAGCAATAGTTGGCAACATGTTCGGTGACGTCGGCTAATAAACCCGACATTCCACGAAAAGAAAACCGATCAACATAAGAATTCTGTATTACGCCAAATTAATTTCGTAAAGCGACATATGCCGTTAGAAACTAGCGTGACCTCAAATGCGATTATAAATATCTCCCATACTCGGAGAAAGTGATCTTATAAAGCGGTTTTATTGCGACATTGTACTCACTACCGCCTGTCTCTAATAGCAGATAGTTTGATCAACATTTTTTTTTGTACCACGTCTCGTTCTTCTTTTTTTTTTCTCATGCGGAATCTTTTACGGGTCAGGCTTCTTGAGTCAACTCTCTTGGATCCAGTTTCCCCGGAATAGATGACTTTCCCGGCAACTCGAGAGGATTGGCGGCTCCCCGTCAAGAACCGCCGGAGCCATTACTCTCGGCAAGCTTCCGTATCGGATGAACTGTCGGTCGTCGCACCACCACAAAATCACTTTCCAAACTTCCGCGTTGCAACTATTATTTTCTTTCTGACTTCGAAGTTAAATCGACCTAGCGCGATAAATCAGCGTTTACTTCGAGCTCAGATAGATTTGAAGTTAATCGTTGTTTATCATCCGCAATTGTGCTCCAACCAGACGAATAAAATGGTAGGAAACATTCGCAAGCAAAGCACATTGTGGCGCAAAAGCAAAATGTATAGTCCCTTGTACGCTTATCCAGTACGACGCCATCACGTTTTCAAAATTTGGTCACCGATACTATCGTGACTGGCAAAATAAGAACGGCAGAACGTGCCTTCGAAAACCCGGTCTCCAGCACATGACTTCCGCCGTGCTTTGGGTGCTCGATTGCTCAAAGTGCACAAGACACCGACGCATTGTCGAAGGTCTAAAGCTTGTGCTAGATGTGGCACTTCTTTCCCGCCGCTCGCACATTGTGAGTGGCTAGAGTGAAGAGCGCCAGGGTTTATTGTCCAAATCAGTGCCAGTGAGGATTCAGCGAATTACGCTTCGTTTCATCTGAAGCCAGCCCTCAGGGAAAGACTAGAACACATTCAGAAGCTTGCAGGCATGCTCCAAGCTTAAGGTCAAAGCGGATTTACAGAACCTATACACCTATTCTACAAGGCCGCAGCCATCTTGAATGTCGTCACTTCTGGTATGCGGTAAAACATCGTTTTGATCTCCCCAAGCCGCTGGAAGGTGTTTACAAAAAATGCGGGATTGTCACATATTCTCGTTTTGCCTTACCTATATTTTCTCACATATCCCAGGCTGAAATGTTTTACTATTTTTTTCGTCCCGCATACGAGATACGGAACCGACGTGACTGAGAATGACATGAAGCAAAAAAACATTCATGCAGCGAGCAAGTGTTTCAAAATGCGTCCTTGGAGTATCGAAACGCAAGAAAGAGCATGCTAGTCAAACAGCAACAAAGAGAAGGCGTGTGCGGAACGCATGATGACGAGGCAGATAAACGCGCGTTGTCATTGATTGAGGTCGGGGGGGGGGGGGGGGGGGGGCGAAGCAAACGCACGTGCACCCTAATAAAGCCCGTGCGTCTACTTTGCCGCACAACACTCGGAGAGCCAATCACCGCAACTTACGGAGGCAGCTCAGCGAATGACGATGCCGAAACATATGCTTAGACCAAAAAGCGCAGTCTGAGTTGGGACATTAAGCAATGCAATCGTGACGTTTTTCCTTGCGTAATGTCACACCTCAGACTGCGCGTTTTGGTTTAAGCATATGTTTCGGCATCGTCATTCGCTGAGCTGCCTCCGTAAGTTGCGATAATTGGCTCTCCGAGTGTTGTGCGGAAACGTAGACGCACGGGCTTTTTTTTTTTAGAGTGTGAGCGCATTTGGGGGGTAAACAAACGCACGAGGTGCGCAAGGAGCATGCAGACGCACTTGCAGGCGGTATATTTTTTCTATTATTGATAGCACACGCACCGGAATATTACCAGTGCCGTGAATTTGTGCTTTTGGTGCAATAGTATTGGTTTCATTAGCCTACAGCGTCAGCAGCGCCTCCGACTTGCGATGAAACAAAGTACTGAACCTTTGACGACAGAGTTTTTGCCGTGAGAGGAAGAACAAATGAGGATTGGTCTTTCTGAATAACTGCGTTTGTTTGTTTTTTAATATAGAGGATTTGGCGAGTTGGCTATTCTTACATAAAATTTGGAGTGCGCAAGAACATTTCGCACGGAAACGCGCACCCCAGTAAAGAAAGAACCACTCAGTGAGCGCTGACTATTAACTCAGTGTTGTATTGAATCTTAAAAAAAAACTGCACTGTAATAAGCGAGAACTTTAGACAGCTCACGCGAGAAATTACTTAGGATGAGAAAATTATGAAGCCGAAAAAAGAATGTCATAGCAACTCGTCTATAACCTTATCTAAGAAAGAGTTGTTTTATCTAAAAAAAAAAAACTAAACTGTAGTATATGTGCAAACAGCGTAGACAAAGAACACCAAATACAACATTGAGTTGACATTCAGCGCTAAATTAATGGTTTATTTTTTACGGATGTGCGTGTTGCAGTATGAATTGTTCTTGTACGCTATAAATCACAAGTATGATTAGCTTTGTTCAGCTCTGTAGAGCGTGAGAGAGGTAGGACAAAATAACATGGACCCGTGTTTTTTCACGTTTTAGTCACACAGTCTTTAGGGCACGCTCTCTCGTCCGTGAATTTAAGAATTCGTAAATATCGCGAAGGGAGCGTATGATAGCGCTATCCAACACTGATAGACGCGCTAGTAGTCCACTTGAACTTAGTGCAAGCGATAACCAAGCAAACGTATAGCCCCAAGTAAAAGACTAGTGGGACTGAAGAAATATCGTAAAATATATATATGTTGTTTTGCTTGTCATCGTTCTTTTTCATATGTATTAATTGTACAGTGCACTACTACTACCCAATCTGCTAAAACCTCCTTGTGATATCGACCATATTTATTAAAACCTAAATCAATATCATCTCGCCTCATCTCATCTAGAGGTCAATATATTATTGCGTATATCTAAGGAGTTCCCCTAAATCATTAACTTCTAATCAAGGACAAAAATCATTTAAACAAAAGCATAACCAGCGAAAGAAACACCTCGAATTATTTCGCCTTCACATGATAAAACACAGCGCTTTGGAACGATCCCCCCTTCCTGCCACGTCAAAATTAAATTTGGCGACGGTGTTGTGAGAAACAGTTTACAAGCTTAAACTCTGTGTCATCTGTATTGCCTTCCATGTCCCTCTTTCGTTATTGTGAGCAAGTGCGTTAAAAATATTTTTCATAAAAATGCCGTCTTCTTGCAATTTCAGCGCCGATGACGCTATCTAGTAGTTCTGCACTCTTAATATTGGCTGGTTGTGGCGGCGCAGCACTTATCTCATCAAGCAACGTTGTGGGTAAAGGAAGAGCTTTTCTACACTTTTCTGGGCGCTTGACAGTCCGAGCCGAGTAGGCTTATTGCAGGCCATTACCTTGGCTTCCTCGTAAAAGCTAAACTCCATGAGGCAAACTACGTGACGAATAACTGACGAACTTCGTCCGACGGCACGCTAGGTTTGAGCGCACGTAGAAGCCACTGTGCTTATGCCACGCCCACACCAAAAGCCGCCGGGCAAAACTGGTAGATTTTGCGCAGCATATTCGCCCCATGGAGTCCAGCCTTAAGTGCCAGGAAAAAGACGGGCGGGAGTTTTGTACGAGTGTAGGTATAGAGAAACATATGAACAGTTAAATGTAGATTGATACGAATGCATGTAAGCGCTGGACATTTTGTATCTGAATCATGAGCGATGGCACTGAGGCCTGTTCGAGTCGCCTTTACGTGGCACGAAATGGTGGCGTACCTGAAGACAATTTTCGAATCGGAGCATCGCTGCCTGGTTTCAACTTGATCGTCGCTTACCAAGAGGTCTGAGCACAACCGGAACAATAGGTTTGGTGCAAACACTTATAGCCACCGAAGCTCGAACTTGGTTGCAGTCGTATATAAAATTTCGGGGGAAGGTGCGGACATTGCAACCACACTCGCGCTGCAGCTTTTCGGGCTTATGGCGCCTCATTTGCCTTTTCGCTTGTGCACCCGAGCACAACGCTGTGATAGCCCCTGAATGATAGATTCTCGGATGTATTCACACGCTGTTGGACACCTGGTACAGGCCTTTGTCTTTAGTAGTCATTCTCTTTGTCTTTAGCTTTCCATTATAGTATATATATATTTTTTTCTTTTGGTCTATTTCTCTCTCTCTCTCTATTTCTACGGTAAAAAGAAACAAATCAGAACTGACTCATACACGGCGCAGGACACTAAGAATCGCCACGCGTAACAAAACACTCTCATTGGTCGTCTTCAGTCTTGCCTTTCTCACTCATGTGCCCTGAGCGCAAACAGTATCTAGGGTCGAGGGTGCGTCATTTTCGCGCTGGATTGAGGTCACCCTCAAAAGGTATATTGCGACGAGCTTGGACTGTAACCTATCTTAAAAAGGGTCATCACTGCTATCGAACGTGCAAACGCGAGAGCGAAACTTTTAAAAATGTTATACCCGCACCACCACTCGAACATACAACTCTATTTGTTAAAACACGCTCGCGTGCCCGCCCGGCGTTGTATCTCTTTGGCTTAGTCCTAGTCTTGTTTTGGCGCTTTTACATCTCAAAGACGATTCTTTGCTTTCACGGAAGAAATCTTGTAAGAAAAGCTACATCATTACGTTTGTTCCCCTCGGCACATAATAGATTGCTTTATTTACAACAAGCAACCTTGACTTTGCTTGAAATCCTCAAATAGTTCATCATGACGTCAAACTTGGCTTTCGTGTCCAACCTTCTTACGCAAAATTGCTTGCCCTCTGCGACCAGTGGTCGCGAAAAGCACTAAAATAAAAGTATTCATTATTCCCAACTGTCTTATTTTTTGTTATATTTGTGTTTTCACATGATTTATCTTTTTTTCTGAGAGGGATAAGATGAAAAAAAAAAAAAAGAAAACGGGGGTGGAGGGTACGGTCCGACTCCTAAGCAGCAAAAACAGAGTCCGGACCCCGGTGGTGTACCTTTCATTAATTAACTGGGTAATTGAATATCATCCATTAATACACTCTCCTCTTTTCCCCAACCCAGCAATCTGAAAAATCAATAAATAGGGAAACGGAAAAAAAAAGAAAGTGAACTCTCTTCTCAGTTTACCAGTTTTCCCCGGCCACATAAATACGTCTTTTGGCGAATGAAACCAGCAACTGTAGCTATTTTTGGATCGCACTCGCTTTCAAAAGAATACGTAGATGAAAAAAAAATACGAACCCGAGTAATAAAAACCCCAGGAGTGATATATGTATATGAAAAAAGTATCCTCCCTTCTCTTTTCCCTCTTTCCCTTGCAAACTGGAAATATTCTCTCGGCGATCTCAAACAGAGCCTGGGCCTCCGACTTCACGCGGAGAGTAAATGAGTTTATCTCTCTTTTCACGACCTCGGCAAGAAAACCGCAAGCAAACAAGCTTGCTTTCCTTTGATTTTTTTTCCACGAGGATGTTAAGTATTACAATAAAAGACACAAACCAGACGCAAAAGATACCCTTTTTTATATAACAAAATTTTGTAAACAAAGTTTAATCGTCCAAGGTTCCATGATGTAAACGATGCGAAAGATACAAGAAAAAAACAACTTACTGGCGCGTGCATTGACAAAGTGTTGCCATAGGGGTGTGTACTCGCGGAATTTGAAGGAAAAGCCTTATAGGAATTGCTCTAATGCACAAAATTTTTTGTTATATTATTCTTGGTTTGAACAGTGCAGTGATGTTTGTTCTAGTGCATATTTTACTAAGATTATTATCAGAAAACCAGTTGACGACCTTTTACTGCGTAGAGTAGCGAGAGCACAACGCATGGAATGCATCTTTGACATTACAGAGCTTGACACGGAATAAAAGCCAAAAATGGCACAAAACAGATATAGAGGTTTACTTTAAGCGCAGAAATACAGCTAAGTATTGTATACTTTCACAGCCTCTCGCGTATTGGTCTCAACGTTCCAAAAACGTTTCATATGAAATTCCGTGCTTTCTCTTTTTCACTATAAAAAAAAACAAAAAAACCGATGCCTCCTAAGCTGAACATTATTCGCCGACTTTGAAGAACGCATCTGCGCATAAAATCTTTCAACTATCATGAACAGTTTTAAGAAAGGAATCGTCCTGATGCTATGTGCGAAAAATTGTGCTAAAGTAAAATAATCGTTTTTTTTCTCACACTTTTTAGCTAAACTGCTTGCATTAAGAAAACAACAACCTGACAGCTATATGCCATTTCGTTTCCGTTCGTTTCCTAAAGCTGGAACATTAACCTAAAGGCGCATATTTAAATTCAGTTCGGAATACTCCTTTTACAATAAACATTGAGCAAAAAAATCGTTTTTTGTTTTGCTGTTGTTAAAAATGACAAGATGAGGCGATCAGTTTTACAAATCCTCTCTGACATTCCCACAAACATTTCTAACTAGCGTTAATCTGTTTAAAAGCGCACTAAAAAAAATCATAAAATCCATGTTATTTTTTTTTTTCATTTAGATCAGAAGATTCAAAAGCATATCCCCAAATTGCAACCACGCCAAATTTGAAAAATAAAATTTCCCCCAGGCACGTCACCGCTGCAACAAGCCGCGTAGAACAGTATCGGCAACCTGGCCTAAAATTCAAAGACACTTTAACAACTAAAGCTGAAATAGAGACATGTCAATCAAAACACTGGCTTTGTCGCTACTACCAAACCTTTTGGTCAGTTCGAGCGCAATTTTGTTGCGCGTACAAAACAAATGTTTGCTAATATATTTACTTTCATCGCGCGACCTCGAATTGCAATCGTCTGCTCGCTGTATGCTCACAGCGATGCGCATGCGCCAAAAGTGCGGCTACACATTTCCGGCCGCACGCGTTTGGTCTTCCGACCACGGACCCCCAGCGACCGCGGAGACTCTTTTTGAAGCTCTCCCTTTCATCGCGAAATGTATTCATTTACATCCGAGCTTTAATTTTATTTCTGCGAAAAGTGAAAATAAAGAAGAACGAAATGCATCTCCACACGCACACTGCATATGAATCATCTACAATCAGAATTTCAAATAGGGTCATCCAACCATTCTTCTCGGCCTTGTGTGAGAGCGCGCTGGGCTACGGCGAGAACTGCGAGCGCATCCGGAAGGATGCGTGGCGAGACGGCCCCCTCCCCATGTCGCCCGTTCCCGAGAGCGATGAAATATAGTTCTTGTTGTATCGCTGCGCTATTACTCCCAGTTTTATATATTTCTTTTTTATTCGGGCGTCTGTCCCGACTATTTGCCAAACACTCGCGATAAAGAGAACGGAGAAAACTCGTTCTTTGATTCATATTTGCAAAGCTGTGTTCATATTATATATATCTATATCTATATATATCTATATATATATATATATATATATATATATATATATATATATATATATATATATATAGTATATATATATATTATATATATATTATTTATTTATTTATTTATTGCAATCACTTACAAAAAAAAAACATATCAGTTGCTCACTAACATAACCCCGAATGCAAACGATGTTGTTAAAAGTGTGAAAACTAATTTCATATATTCTTTTATAAATAATATATATGCAAAACTAAGACGCATTCATAAAAGTTTTTTTTACGTTTTTTTCAATTTTTTAGTTTGTCGTTCAAGTATCAATTTCAAAGATAAATTCACCTGTTTATTAGTCTGAGCTTTACCGGAATAACACTTTTTGCGAGCTAGCGGTCGGAAGTAACAGAAAGGTTAAAAGAAATGAGAAAACAAATTTACGTTCTATGCGTTCTTCACGTATCCGCGGCCTAAACCGTCTTCCCAAAAAGTCGAACATAAAACAAACGAACCCCTTCGGCTCGTTCATCCAACACCTCAACCGCGTCTGTAAGACTTCCTTTCAATCTATTTTTTGTTCAGTGCAAACTTCTTTTTTTCTACGTAGTCGACACAAGAAACGTGCCTCAATCGATCACACGCGCAACTTGTTCGCGTCTGACATGGTAACCCAGGTGCGGGAAAAACGAGACGGACAACCCAAAGCTCCAATAGCGTTGTGTTGTCCGTCCCGTTTTGGAGCTGTGTGTGGTCCGTCCCGTGTTCCCCCGCTCCTAGGTTACCATGCCAGTTTTGGACGAGCTCGGCTGCACAGTTGCTTTTTGTCCGTTTTTGCGTTCCTGCATACCACTGCTGGCGACGATCGCCGTTTAAAAAAAAAAACGACTTGTTGGTGCTAGTTTTATGTAGTGCTTTTTAATTCGTATATAGATTCTAAATCGGATGTAACTTGCAGCTTAACAAATTTGCTCAGCTGACATTCTACAAAATTGGGATTTTTACGATGGCGAAAAAAAAGTATCGTTAACAAAAATACGGAAAAAGACTGAGAGAGATGGACGAGTTGGCCTGACCCAAAAGCTCACCACAACGAAAGAGAGCAATTCTCGACTCACCATTGAATTACACACGATCAGAAACCCATCACCTCTTCTGGACGTAATCACCGACCCCAAGCCTCGTAGTGACTCAACCCTACCATCTTGCCTTAGGAAAACTCGGTCAACGCAGGTGATCACCTGATAAAATAAATACGTGTTTTCAGCAACTAACTCCTCGCTTCCCCCCCCCCCCCCCCCCTTCATCTCCTGAAGGAAGAGATGTCAACACGGCCGCGGACTGGTGGGGATGATCGCTCACAAGAGCTCGCCATCAATCAGGACGTTGCGTTGCTATCGCCCGAGGAAAAAGTCCCCGATATTAAAGGACGGATGAAGGTGACAGTACGCCAAGATTGTATTATCAAATGACAAACGGCGAAAGTTACGGCTCAGCTGAGCAAGAATCCCTATGTTTTCAGAGTATCGCATTCCGTAGCGTCCGTTGTTAATGCTCGATTTCGGTTTTCAGCGGCCATTTTGACGCCCCAACATATCCGTTAACCCCCGCCTCCCAAGCGGACGCGTTATAAATTACTACCGAAGTTAGGACGCGCCCAGGTTGGGACGCACCACCTGAAATCACCGGTGAGACATGGTTGTATAAAAAGAATACTAATCGTGCCGCAAAACCTTGTAATTTAAAACCTTGTAAACATCACGCTCCTGACATTTTGTACTAATCTCGAATAAACGTTCCCACAAAGAGGGCTTTTTTCGTTTGGTTTTTAAGTAAAAACCTGCTTTGTAAACGCTCACGGTAACCTCAGTAAAGAAAAAAAATCGGGCCGCCATCTTAGCACTTTGAGCCTGGGAGTTTCGGTACTCTGGGTACATTTAGTGACTCTAAGCTTAGCCACTTAGAGAGTTAGGGTGAGGCACAGATAGTGTGCCGCAGACGTTTCTTCCAAGAGTGCCTTGTCACTCGTTGCTTGGATCTCTTATTGTATCACACATCTCGTAGCTTCCGGCGTTTGCCGAGTCACTATGCTGAAGAGGAGCGTAGCAGGCGCCGATCCAGTCGGTTCAAGATCACGCCGACCCTGACATCGTGGCCTTCACCACCGAAGTCTTAAGCCGGGGTCAAACTGCTCACACATCATACACAAGATAGTCTGCAAACATGAGTCACCGCATTACCCGTGGTTCGAACGCCAAGTTTTCTCCTTGAACTCATTG
Organism: Ixodes persulcatus; assembly: GCA_013358835.2. Taxonomy (NCBI): domain Eukaryota; kingdom Metazoa; phylum Arthropoda; class Arachnida; order Ixodida; family Ixodidae; genus Ixodes; species Ixodes persulcatus. The sequence continues at coordinate 104,403 of JABSTQ010006827.1, forward strand.
CCATGAGGCATTCGAAGCACGGATTTCGCGGTGACTCATGGACGAATTTGTTTGCAGAGTGTCTTTTGTACGATGTATGAACAGTGTGACCCCGGCTTCATGTTCACGGAGTCCAATGCCAGATTTGTTAAGCGCGTACTTATTCAGCGGGATATTAGTATTCTCTGAAAATTAAAAAAAAAAAACACTTGAGTACCCACTTTAAAGAGATATATTTTACCATTATAATATGTCTGCTATCGTACTTTTTTTTTTCTTAACTTGCGTCATGAGGATTGCCCGTGAGCACAAAGCCCGTTCTCATTGTTTCTCAGGGAATGCGAGAAAAATCTGAACAAACTATTTTTATATCTTCAGTCTTCAGCACATTCCAAACTAGTTTGTTCATATTCTTTGGGCGTTGTGAACCCTCAGTAGATGCATTAGACACCTATGAAAACGGCACATTTTTGTGGGGTGCAAGAACTTACATCTACTTATGGTGGCAACACCGCCTTGCAGTGCCCGATGCTGTGTGGCACAAAAAAGTAACTGACACAAATTAATAGCTCGCACAACAAAGGGGCCGTCACACTGATAAAAAAGCAGCCTTGTTCTACAAATAAAAAGAAGCCTTGTTCTACAAAATCGCCTGACACGGCCCCACCCTCTTTACATAATCGCGGCAATGCGCGACGCAAGCGCGGAAACTCGTTTTCCGCCGAAACCGCTACACCCCCGAAAGTAAAGGTCGCATGAGTACCGCGAAGCAAATGTCAACTATCGAAAACAAGCGGTCCTTGCAGACCTATATTGACCTCCATTTGAGCCAGCGACGTTGCGGCGGGAAAGGCGCGCCGAAGAATATTAAAAGCGACACCGAGGGAACCCTTCCTTGTTTTGGCAATAACATGGCCCCCAGCTGTTCCGGAAAGCAAGCAAACAAGGGGTGGCGACATCGTTGCCATCGTCGCTGCCAACAAGCAGCCAAAGGCAGGAAGAAAGGGAAGCACGTTATCGACCCGGCTCGGGGTGCAACAACAACAAGGCGACGATCCCGAGCTCGGATCGAGGCACTAAAGCCGGCCGACCCCGGCAATGCCACTGCAGCGTCGTAAAAGACGCCTGCCGGCCTTTCGAACGGCATCGACGCTCCACGCTCCCTCGCACCCTGCCCAAAGCTCCGGATAAATAAAACACCTAATCAGCGGGAAGGTGTCAATTCGAGGTCATTTACTTCATTGCATTCGCTGTAATATAAAAACTCACGAAGAGTGTTTTTTTTTTTTTTTCACCTGCTTTGCGTTTATTTGCGTGCATTGATAGTTATAGTTTTCCAGCAGCTACAAGAACGACCCACCGAATTAAAACGACGACGTTTTGTGAATTACTTTGTTAATACGCTTGTCTGGCCGAAATGTTGCGAAACAACTTCTATTTTATTTTCGTAATAACCTTTTTAGGCTTTTAATGTGGAAGGCGTACAAATCTTAAAGGGCTCGATAGAGTCCGACGTTTTCTAGGCGGCTGATAACGGTGGTCGTAGCTAGCCGCGCTACCACGCCAAGCAAGGGGCGCCAGAGATGCGCCTCTCTACAGTCCATCTTCCACGTCACCGCACATCGACGCGGGGAGTGCTTAGCGCATGCGCATAAAGAAGAATTATAGGGATTAATAGATGGATGCTGCTGAGCCGGCCGGCGTGTCATGTAGCATTTGAGCCCTCGTCGGGCATGCCACCTCTACTCCTTTTCGTAAACCTCTCAGTCTGTGGTTCCGGCGCTTTCATCAGCCTCTATATCATCTGAGGGGCCAGTTGGTTGAACATTTGCTGCATGTAGGTGGTAGCAAGTGCTCTGCTTTGTTGAGCCGTACGAATACCCTAAAATTCGTCGGGAGAAGGAGAACTCTCGAGCTGTACGAGACACGAGACATTCTCTCCAGTGCGGATGCCTTCATCAGCACGCCCGTCGCTGGCCTGGACACAAAAAGAGCTTTATTACCCCAGTCTGAATCCTCGACGATTTCTGGCCCACTCAGACCCATTTTAGTTGATTCTCTTCACAAACTTCGTCCTTATTTCTTTTTATCGGAATCTTTGTTTGCGATTTTCCTTGACTTATCGCGTTCGAAATATATTTCTTTCAGTGGCGCGTTACTTAAAGCTAAGTCATCTTCGTAGTTTCTTTTTCGTTGATGTAAATGGGATTACCTTAGGTATGGCATGTATTTTGAGGGGTTTTTATTCTACGTTTGTTGGTAACGACCCTAGCGGCTTTTGAGCCTCTTCCTTTCTGTAGCATTAAACGTCAGTTGTCCGTAGCGCTCTGTCCTCTTTTCCTGGTCTTTCTCCACGTTTTTTTTTTTTTTTGCGCTATTAATTTGTGGAACATCAACCTGGTGTTTTATGTCGAATTTCTTGCAGATCAGCAGAATTGCCACCCCGGGCCGCCATCGCGCCCAGGCTCAGGGATTCCGGGTGCTAGTCCGTAAGTACGACGAGCACGCGCGGAGCATTTTGGTTTTGCGCATCTGGCGAGCCCGGCGCGAAATAGAGCAACACCTATTTCACGCTGGTGCCCGCCGAAGCGCGCCAACCGCCGCCGGTTTCTCCGGCTACGCCGAGGCGCCGGACTGCAAAGACCCGGCTCTTCGCCAACGTGACGTAAAAATGGCGCGTACGCGCTGCGTCACGTTACGTCAAACTATATCGAGCCCTTAAGGCTCATTCACACTGCAGCGTTTGACTAAGTAACTTTGTAATACGAACCCCTTCCCCCTTTTTTGTCATCAGTGCTTCTTACGCCGTGCGCCAAGTTACTGCTTGAATCAGTTGCTACGCTTTATACGTCAGCACACACAAAAAAAACACAAAAAGTTGATAATTTTAGTTTTTTTTATCGGAGTTTTTTGCAACATAATGAAACGTAGTCAAACGCCATTAACCGTTGAACAGCGTTTAATTGCGATTAAAAAAACAAAAACTTTTGTCTTTAAGACAACTACATGTAAATTCCAAGCTATGTCAAAGTCGGTGGCAACTTTTTATTGTACGTTGTGAACGGTAGTCAAATTAGCCCAGCGCTGCGTCGGACTTCCTCGAGCACGTGCGTAAGAGACGCAAGGTGAAGCCTTTTGCTCGGGCATCAGTGGAGAGCTGCAGTACAAGGGAAGCTAATCTATTCTTGAGAACTGTAGCATTTCTCTCGATGGTTGCCCGTCTCGGAGAATGACACAGCGCACCGGTTCATCAACACATAGTCACTTATTGTTGCCACGCGCCACGGCCCAAGAAAGCTCTCGTGCATTCGCTGCGGCAGGCACCGCTCGCGTAGCCAATTGCACTTAACCGCCTCGCGGTGGAAATGATCACGGACGATTTATACTTCGTTTCACCTTATCTGCGAGCGAAGCCAAAGCTAGAAGCGCGAGACCAGCGCTTTTTGCGTTTCTCCCCAGCTCGCGCGCTCGAGCAAAGCCTGAACGCACGGAGCTTTCGTGCTCGCGCTTCCAGCTTTACCTACGCTCGCACATAAGGTGAAACGAAGTATAGCATGTGGGCAAACTGGTCCAACGCCTTGGATTCTTATGTTGCCCAAACAATGTAAAAAAAAAAATCATGTTACCTCGAACATTGTTTGTATTGTGCGAGCGCACTATGGCACTGCGGGTAACCTCTCTAGTGAGGTACTTGCCCAAGCAGTTTGTACACACCACCGAATGCAAACTTTTATGGATGCATGAAGAAGACCCAGCAAAAGGAATTTACCCAAAAAGCATTAGCTAACTCAGGCTAATCACTATTAGTCTTACACGAGTAAGGAACCGATATTGGGTAGAAATATCACTCTCTTTACATCACCATACTGAGCGCACTGATACAAGCATAAAACAAGTGCATCTACACTGAACAACCAACACCCAAGATCTTTTTTTTTTGTCGCGATATAAATATGGGTTAGAAGCGGACTATTGCTGTCTTTTCTTTCCAACCTTGGTGACGTGTAGTTGCTTAAATCAGGGTGTCGACGTAGTAACGGTGATCAAGTGATAATCAGATGAGGCTCAATATATGGACACGAACGTAGCGACATCATCCAACTTGTCCCGAGTTAAAGTCAGTGCTTCGGCGGACATTCGGGTTGTGGCTGAAGTCAAATTTTTGCGGCAACGAAAAATAGCCGAACCCTAACCATACCCGGAGCACAGAGCATTTCGTGTGCGTTAGCAAATATAGGAGGTGGCTATAATGGTCTTTGGTGAGATAGAAATTGTTTTCGCGTGACCATTGCCAACTTTGTTTCTGATGTAATGACTAGGAAAATAAAAAAAGGCGGATTTATATATTTTGTTTTTTGGTGATAGCAAAAGTTTGGGTAAAAAGCGTGACTGCAACCGGATCTATTTTTAAACCATATTTTTTATTCTGTTAAATTACATATCCAAATATTCGATTTTAGCTTCCCGTTTATAGTCATATTGTGTGCCTGCCCGATGGTTTTTAACTAAACCTTGCTTCGCTAATGAACCCAGTTGTAGACCTAAAAAGATGTTTCACTTTTGCGAGGGCTCACGCAATTCGCCAGCTCTATCGGGAACCTTGGTGCGCTTGTCGCTATGTTTTACGGCGCTGTCACGCAGTTCTGGTGCAACAAACGCCCCACTGACGCGAGAAAGGAGCAACCAACGTAGTCGCGTCTACCAGCTACGAGTAGATTGTCCGTTATTTCATCCATTTTATTTCCCGAACTGCCAGTGTACAGAAGAAAGAAAATTGCGCGGCCCTGTGTCAATCCACCGTACAGTCACAGCGATAGCATGCGACTCGTTACGGCCAAGTCGTTGGGCATGAGCGTCGTGTTCACGCACCTTGGGGTGCCTGAACAAAAGCGTTCGGAATCAAAGAGACGTCGGACAACTTTGTTCCGAACGCCTTTGTTTCTTTTTTGTTCCGGAGAGCGTAAAAGCGTGTTTCTCTGCACGACCTCTTGTACTACAACGGCGTTTTGATATATATATATATATATATTTCTTCTTTTTTTTTTTTACAGAGAGCGAGTGCGGTGGGCATTTGGCGCTACGAAACCGCTAAGCATGGAGTGGGTTAGCGGGTTATTAAAACGCATAAAAGATATAAAGAAGCCATGGCATAGCCAAAAACTAAAGCTTCCGCTTTTCGCTTCGCACGCAGCGGACCCTAGGTTTGATTCCCGCGGGCGGCGGACGATCTTTTTCGAGGATTTTGCAACATCGACGACGGAACCCCCACACCTCCAACTACAGCATCAACACCCACGGCAACTATAACATCTACAACGGACGTCAGTTCTAGTGGTAGAAGGAGCCCATAACAACTATCACATTGCGCGTGCTCGATGCGAAGCGTTCACTGGTATCTTAACCTGTCACCAACTGCAGTAGGGTATGAGAGTAAAGAATTCCCTCTGGGGAGTATAATGGTCTAATGATCGCTTCAAACAAAAACTAAGACACTTTTTTTTTTATAAATCTCTAAACTGTTAGGCACGCCCACCTTCGCTCATTGCTACCAGTTTAGTAAAACGTAAGCATGTCGATCTTACCTAGCAGAAACGAGCAGCAGAGTAGCAAGCAGACGGCGCAGATTCGAAATCCTGGAGTCCCCATTTTTCCGCTCAATCACATCCCCCGCCGGCCGCTGCAGTATCCAACAAGCATAACGGCAAACACACGATGCGTCTAGAAACACCGTCGCAACGTTGGCTTCATGGTTTCGGTCCTGTTCCCTCGAGCACGCGATCCGCCTTGAGTGTTCCTCTCAACAAATATTTAATAAACGCCGGCTGGAGTTGCGGACATAAATCCGATGAGCACAACGTTCCGAGTCTTTTCTCTTTCTCCTCGGCTCCTATAAAACAACAAAGCGCTGTCACCGGGAAATGAGCACAAACCCAAGGTGTGTCCAAACAGTTTGTGAGATGGAAGCACCGACACAACCGGGCAAGTGACGTCAGCTTAAGGCCCGCTCGGGACAGGAGTTATTGCCGTCCATCGTCGGAGAAAGCCGACTAGCAAAGCACGGACCCGGAGCGAGGAAACACCGAATCTGGGCCCCGCGCTCCACGTGGACTCCCGGCGAAGGCTTCACGCGCGCCTTCTTCCCTGCTGCGGCTCCGATACGATGGAGGGAAAAAAAGAGGGCAGAAAGGAGCCAAGGGGAAATATCGGGAGAAGCGACAGGGGCGCCACCGCTAAAGGCGCGCTTTCGACGGCGGTGACATCTGGTGGCGACGCGAAGAGCTTTGATCCGGCTCGGAAGAGGTTGTTCTTCCCGGAGACGGTAAAGGCCTCATAATTGTATATTGTTTTCTTTTTCTTTTTTTTTTTAGGAAAACAGCGCGCAAGACATGATGACGGAATTCTATGCGGACACGCCTCTGTTCGAAGCATGTTTGCATGTATGCTTCAAACATGTCTGCAGACTATGATTGTGTCAACAATGTAAGAGGGCGGTTGTACAGAGAATAAACCCGGCCCAGACAGTGTCTACAGACGGTCTTCTGTATGATGTACTAGCCGTGTGAGCGCGGCTTTCGGCAACCTGATTGTCGAGCCTGCAAATGACTTTTAAAAAGCAAAAAGCATATGCCTTCGCATTGCCCTCCCGAGAGAAGTGGCTAACCAAGAAATATGGACTTTTCCCCACTTGTGAGGAACGGCAACCATTGAGCTGCGGAAGAAGTTACGCCCTCAATTTCTTAGAGGAAAACATGGCGTCGTCGAGCAACTCGGAGATAACGCGACTTCCATTGTTTCTTTGCAGGAAGAGAGAAGCTTCCCTCGGCGTCTTTGTTTTAGGGTGACGTCCGTTATAGTTTAGGTCTTGCAACAGATTCTGGCATGTACTTCGTGCTTCGAGGTGAGTCGTGGCCACTAAAATTAGCAAAAATTACAGCATTACATAACACTGCGACGTGACAATTTCATGTGACCCCTTGATATTACGTCACGTGACGGCACGATTTCCCCGCTAAATTCGACACAAAAAACGAGACGTTTACAGCTGCCTGTAATGCCGAATTAGAGCGTAGCTCTTGAGGAGGAGGAGGGGAGGGTACGGAGGGGACGGTATGCCTCTCCTCCTCCCTCCTCAACTACTCCTCCCCTGCTCCTCGCTTCTTCCCCTCCTCCCTCCTCCTCCTCCCCTCCTCCCTCTTCCTCCTCCCTCTTCTTCCTCCCTCTTTCTCCCCATCCCTCCTCCTCTACCTTCTCCTCCCTCCTCCCTTTCCCCTTTCTCTCCCCCTCCTCCCCCGCCTCCTCCCTCCTCACACAAACGTTCATAGATTTGTTTTATATTCTATTTCTGAACTTGACAAGCATGAAAGTAACATAAACACACGCCGTGTAGATACTTGGCTCCTTCCTCGGTGCCGCACAAATTACAACCTGCAGTCCTTGCATTACAATGTACCGTACGTGGTAAATAGATGTTTCACAAACAACATAAACATCTACACAATTGTCAAAAAAGACCTACGTACCTACTGTTTTCACTATCGATAACTAATTTTAGTGTTATGTGACTTTGTTTTATTCTTTCTATCTTCCGGATAAAGTGCTTTAAATGTTTGTCGTCCTAGCTGCTGCCATGTATAAGGGGAACCCAGACCCGGTCAAGCTACTTTTAGCAGCTTTTTGTCTGGGGACCCCTTCAGTACTTCTGGAAAACTTTAAAGCTTATTGTACAGTATTGCATCGTTGACAAAATTTGTTCGCTTGAAATACTGTATAGCGTCATTAACGTCGGTGCGATTGTGTTTACCCAGGCTTCTAAACTCTCGCTGCATCACGCCACACCTCGTGGTCGCATGGTCACGGTAGTGTGGGCTAGAAGGAGGGATGTGATAATCGCCCTGTAGACAGCAGTCCAACGACTCAAATTCATGAAGCAGCACGTATGCGTGAAGCATCCCCACAATGCACATTTACGGCTATAAATATACACACAAACAAATAGAGCAGATCCAGCATTTGTTTTTTTACAATCTGTAAATGTACTGTTTAGTCATAAATGGAAAGAAGAACCCATACCTTTTTTTTTTTCTCATATTACTCGCCAACACCGAATCATAGAGAACACAATTTCGAAAGAACACAGAACAGAGAAAGCTCTTGTTAATGCAGAGAGGTTCAGCGAATTAGACGAATACATGAGCAAGTAAGAGGTAGACGAACAAACTGCTGACTAACGACAGTGTGCGTATACACATAAAAATAATTACTATTCGCATGACCTATCCAACTCATACTTCGAATCACCGAGGCGTATTGCACAACAAAAACACCCTATTATTTCTTGTGGAACGAGTACTGACGCGTGGTCCTGCAATTAAGACTGGTTCCTCGATCATTCTGCGAGCAACATTGATATTTGTTTCTTCGCAGACTGCTCATGTCCGTCAAATTTCCACGGGACATTTTGTGTTTATCTATTCCCTACCTTGGTGCATTCGTATCAATTGTTCGAGCAATTCCATTAATAAAAGCAATTGACCTTCTAGCTATACTATAATGCTTGTGACACGCAATGAACCGCCATCAATGTAAACATGGATTCGACCGTTACCGTCCAGCAGTAGAAAAAAATTCTGCCCGCAGATGACGGCCATTCCAATCCTCCTAAGCGCAGGAACGTCACACTCTCGTGCACACGAGTACCGGCAATACAGCGGTGACAGATACGAAGCGCGTACCAATCCAGAGTTTAAACCTTTTTTTTTAAGTTTATTGTTTTTTTATTTAAAAGCTTGGTGGAAAAAAAAGTGAAGAAAAAAATACGGCGGCAGAGTAAAAACGCCGCTACACAGAGTGCGGGCAGATTGTCAATGCGCATGGCTGCGCAAGATGTACTTCCCAATCCGGCTCTTAGCTATATTCCCGTGTCCCGGATGAAAGTCCCTCTATCCAGTTTTTTTTCGCTTCCTCCAGGGTTGTCATCTTGTATTTCGTTCAGCGCGCTGCCCCGCTGAATTCCTCCTACACTGATTTCCCGCGGGCGGCTCTCGAGCGAAAGAACTTCCGCGATGACAGTACGTTTCCCTCCATCTCGCATTCTTTTCAAAATCCGCGCACCGCCTTCCCTCCCCGCCTTCTTTTCCATCACGACTTCAATACTCGGCCCAGATTGAAGCTCCGCGGCGCATAATTGAGAAAAAGAAGGCAAAAAAAATTGAGGAAAGTTAGACGACGACTGCTGAATATCTCGTCCTTCTCGCAAACAAAGAAAGAGGCGGCAAATTGGAAAGGATATCATAAATCAACGCCGCTGATTCGCCCGAGTTCCCTGGCGTAAGAAAGATGGCTCCGGCAATTCGGACGGAAACTGCCGCCTACTTTCGGCGGGATTGAAACCCAACGTGAGACCTGCGTCGAACAGGACCGAAACACTATAGGCTTCACTCCGCTGCTCGCCTCGGCCACTTTATCCTTCCTTCTTTCTTTGGAATGCATCTCTTTATCCGCACAAAGGTGTATCTATATATCTGTCTGTCTTTCGCGCAGTTCACTTATAGTGCTCTCTTTCTGATTATCTAATTTCTTGCATCCTTCTGTGGGCGTTGTATATATTTCGTTTCCTCTTGCGACGAACTGCTGAGGACGCAACCAGCAATCAGAGCCGATCCTATGCCGTGGGAGCGTCGCATTGGGAGAGTCGCAAAGACGCCTGAAGCAAGTCGTCACGTGATTCATTACAAGCTCTGCATTGGCTCTAGTGGCTCGTACCTCCGGTGGGGTCCATCGTATGCTGAAACGGAGTATACTGATACTTAAAACTCTCCATTCCTAAAAAAAAAAAAAAAAAAAAAATGTTTTCTTAAACGATTTAAAATAAACAAGCCGGCGACATTTTGATAAATTTTATTACTAATTTATGGACGTAAACGTAAGGCATTTCGTGCAATGGTACAGGAAAACAGAAGCAGTCCTGTATTTGAGGAAAAAAACACTTAAATCTTCTTCATTTGGCCTCCAGTACCACAAATATCAACATTTTTTTTTCAATTTGGTGCACGGCGGTTGCAGAAATAATTTAAAGTGCCATTGAGGCCCCTCCTTCCCGAAGCGTGACGTCATATACAGAGTTTTCAGAATCTCCGCTCTTGCACACCTTCAGCGCCCATCAAAGCTATGAACGCGCACTCTTGCTATTAGCCCCGTGCGCGACCGAAAGCGTCGCTGTGGTCGGCCTTCCACGATTGGCCGAACGCTGACTATGACGTCGGAAAGGGGATTTATCATCGACGGAAATAAGAGGAATGAAAGAACTTTAATTTTGACGGTGTTGGCAGTGTTCCTTTGAGAGCGCAATGATTTCAAGCTTCCACCATGCTAATAACAAACACCATCGAACTTGTTGTTTGCAAGGTAATGACGTCACAAGGGGGAACCACAGGAGGGCGCCACCAAAACTTCTCGCCGCTAATATTCAAAAGGAGCAGAAAAAGACGTCACAACTGGTGTCAGTGCGAGGGAATATAAATGCCAAGCTTGCAATTGCACGCGCTGCGCACACGAGCGACACGTGCTTTGCGACCGAAAGATCTGTGTATGACGTAACGACTAGTCGGTGGGTTTTCGCGTCTTCTTGCGTATAGTTACAGCTTCGGGAAAAACGAAAGTGATATTCTGATTCATGGGATATTCATATTCACGGGATCAAAATATTCTACGATTCACCACTAACTCTTTTTTTTTTTTTCAAGAACCTATTTAGCTTCCCTTTAAAAAAAGTCAACGTCTTGAAACAAGCGTGCCTTGCAAATTTTCCAAAACCAGTAGTGTACGCAAGGCCGTAAACATTTACGAGGAGACTTAAAGCGCTAAGAGGCCATTTTGCCGAGGAGTCTAACTACATCCTGGCTTCGGCACGGGCTGGCGATACTCATTTTAACGAAACAGATCTCTATCGTGAGATTGACAGTCATCCAGGCGCACTAGGAATATTTACACGAAAGTGTTTCAACTCGTGAATAAAAAAAATGATTCGACCATGAATAGACTATACTCGTTTTCACCTCAAGAAAAAAGGACGTTTTGCGCATTGTTCATACGCCGGGCGAAGTAGTTCTTACAAGATTTGGTTGTCGAAGGAAGGAAGCGATCCTTTTGGCGTTTGAAACGCATACGTCTTTATTAGATAACATATATCTACTCTAAAATGCACCTACATATATATTAATTCTCCTGGTAAAAGGGAAAATTAGTAATGCTCCGCGAGGAGCCGGACTTTTTTACTTCGGTTCTTGAGGTGAAAACGGGTATAGACAATTGCAAGCATGGCATCACGACTGGTGCCCCAGGCGTGCAAGCACGTGTAACGTGTGCGTGAAGATAGCTTTGGCAAGCTTGAAATTGCACGGGCTTTCCCGCACGAGCAGAGGAATGGCGGCGGCCAGTCGCTTTGCTTGCAATCGTCTATAGAATAGACCATTTGCTATATTACCCAAGCACCAAGGAGAATGCAGAGATTGGTGTTCCACGCGCCACACGCGCACGCCTTCCCCGTATATAACATTCGAAGTAAATAACCAAAATAAAGCTTTGACGACCGCGCGTGCAAGATACCATTTGTTTTAGGTATTTGCTTTAGAAAATTTACTACTGCTGAGGCCAGCACGTGCGGCGCGTGGAACACCAATCCCTGCATTCTTCTTGATGCTCGGATAGTATAGCAAAAGGTCCATAGGATTCATCCGATGGAAGTGCGTGAGCATTTCCGACGGATTCAATTCAATGATTGCATGGCCAGGAGAGCGCCGCTGCAGCCTTCACATGCGAAGCGTACCAGACACGTGACATTCTCGCTTGACGTTACTTGTGACTTTTGTGACGTAGCTCATGTAGGCATCATTTTCCGCTCAGAAAGCTCGATGGATGGCGCTAGCTGTCGCCAGGTGCGTGCTGCTAAGTTTTTTACAGCGGCGCTGTTAAGGGCTAGGTTCCCCAGGATCGTGTCCGGTACCAAAGAAATGTCGACACAAACCTACGCGCCATCTATACGCGACAGCGGCAACCAGGCAACCACTCTGGTTGCCGCCGTCACTCATAGATGGCGGCAACCTTTCCAGCTATCATAGAAGAATAGATAGTTGGGCAAGTTGGTAGGAATTTGTCGTAGCAAACCGCGCGAAAAAAAGACGAGGACGAAGAAGAAACGCACGTGACGAGCGCAGCGTACGTCACGTGTGTTACTTTTTCGGCCTCTTCTGTTTTGCGCGCTCTTTCCTATGCTCTTATCAGTTTCGGTTTGGACTCGTGATGGGTCGGCCGTGTGCCCTTCCTTCGGGAAAAGAAGACCGGGTGCGGAAGGAGCGGCGACGTACGCAGCAGCGCGAATGGGTCCGCAACCGCCGCGTGCGTCGAGCGCTTCAGATTTCCTTGCGAAAGAAAAGCAGATCGCTCGCCTGGAAAGCCACCACCGAGAACAGAAGCTACAGCTCCGCTACTTTTCCTTCTTTACCAGAGTGGAAAGGCTGAAAGTTTTTTCTTTCCTATTTTTGCTTGGAGCAAAATGTTTGTGATTACGCACATATTTAAATAATAAAAGTCAGCACGTGATACATTCGTTTCAAACTATCACTCTGTCGTCTTTGTGAACACTTCAGGTATACAAGGACAAAATATGTACTACACTAATACGCCATTTTAGGTCACGTTAAAGTCCTTCAGACCGAACCCTTGGCTCTAAAAAAATCGACGATTGTGAAACGAAATCGCTTACCGTTTCACCGGTTCTTCAAATGAGTGCGTTCTGAAGGCTTTTCCTGTGTGCCCGCAGAACAGAAAAATTACACGAGTAGGAATCATCAAACAACTTTCAGACGGAAAGAGGTGAAAAACAAACAATTAACAAACTGTACTTGTTCAGGAATCCAAGATTTGCAGATCAATTTCACATTTCCAAAAAGATGCCTCAGCAAGTGCAAACCAAAGCTCATAAACAATCATGATAATCATGAACATGATTGTAAACCTGAGACTGGGCAGAAAGAGAACACAACAGAAGGTAGAAAAAGAGGAGGCAACGTCTCCTCTTTTGAGACGTTGCCTCCTCTTTTTCTACCTTCTGTTGTGTTCTCTTTCTGCCCCAGTCTCAGGTTTACAATCATGTTCAACTTACACCAGCTCGCCTGCACTCTGACTATTTTTTCGTTAATGATAATCATGCTTCTTAACATATGCGATGGTTCAACGTTCCGGTTCTGCGTTTATATGAACAATTGAACGATGCAGCAGGCGATGTACAAACAGAGGAGAAACAATCATGACGAGCTATCATGACATAAAAAAGAATTGTAACATTGATGTACGGCTCAAAATGAGCCACACAAATCCCCTCTTCGCAAGTTGTTTTATAAGACTGGTGTGCTTCGTAGTTTATAGAGCACCCCCATAAATGTGAACATGCATATAAATACGATGACTCATATTTTGTTAATGCCCGCTCAGAGAAAAACGGAACTTACCGGTCGACCATTGGGAAACGGCAGAACAACACCTTCGAGTTTCAACCGGAACAGCCGCTGTACTTGGCATCACAGTATTTACACAAACCTTTCGAAAGCTCAGTTACATTTGACTAAGCATTAGTCGACCCTATATTTAACTGGCAACCGAAACAGCGCGGTCGCCGCACGAAGGCCGTGGCAGAAGCGCATTCACGAGCAGGAGCCGACGAGTTAACAGACGCCTCGGCGATGCCCGGATGCCGGCTCCGCCGTCCCAGAGGTCTTTGCCCGGCCGCGGCGGCAGCCGCGACTACAGCGCCACATGTAACCCAATACAGCCTTTCAGTACATTGCGGTAGATGCGTGAACTCGCTCCACTAGATATCTAGGCTGAATTGCCCGCCAGGGGAGTAATTCGGCGCTGTGTGCCTCTGGCGACATTTGTTTGAACCGCCAAGCTGCATTCACCTGGCGTGGCCTCGGCGTTTTTTCCGTCGTCGCTCTTGGATGCGGTCAGCCATATCACTCGTGGAAAGAACCACATCCATCGCCGGAGCGGCGACTCAGCTGGGCCGCACTCGAAAGCGGCGCAGCGGCCTGCTCGTCTCAGGCTCGGCGCCAGCTGTGCGACGCTCGTATCGGTCCGGAGCGTTGACGTCAGAACGCGTCACCCTCCCCGTCTTTCCCCGCCGCCGTGGTGAGACATTGAATCTGTAAACACGATACTTCCTCACGGGGGTCGGTGGCCGAGTGGGCTAGCGCGTCTCAGCTCGGAGCGTTGAGCAGAGACACGCTGCAGAACCTCCTGGGTTCTGCAGCGCGTTATACAGAAAGCTTGCGCTGCAAAACCTTCTGGGTTCGATCCCCACCCCGTGCCCGTTTCGATCGAGGTGAGTTTCGTACCAGTATGGGTTCGTGAAATCACTACTGCATGGTGCACGTTAAAGACCCCAGGTTAGCGGTTGTACTACACTAGTTAAATTTCTCATCTACAGCTAAGAGACAAGTCACCTCCGATGAAACGTACTAGCATCAAGGATCTCTAAACATACACGCAAACCAATTTTTTATACCTCTTCACCACCCCACTCTCCACGCGACGTCATGCATCGCGTTGACGCACGAACTGACACCGGCGGGTTTTCGTAAAAACGGGCGTTCTAATGCTAACCCATTAAGCGAGCTACTTTGCTCCAAGCGCCTGAGTGCGGCCGAGTTGGGAGTTCTTATGCGAGGACCCATGATTCAATCTGGTACGGGTTGTTAATTTTATTATTTGTTCGTGTATGCACCAGTGGCACTGGCAGCTGAAGAAACGAAGGGCGTACTAAGAACCAAAAATATATTAGCGCTCCTCAGACGAGTGACGCTGCGGAAATAAGAACGTCTTTCAGTGGTCCTTCCGTAGCGTGTTATTGGCTCACGCTGATGCTGTACAAAGCAATACTACATGGCTATAGGTACAAAACCGCCCTCTCGCAGCCGTCGCGCACCCTGCGGTACCTTTATATCATTATTGTTATTATTAACAGGTACAAGTTCTAATTGCGCGTCTATTCCTAGCTTTGTTGTCTTAACATCCGTGTAATATTTCCCTCTTGACAACAATTGGAAGTCAGTGGCCCTAATACCCCCATTTTCCGGTAATGCGAGCCTTCACGCCGAAGCTCTTGCGACGCTTTCTAAAGGGCACCACTTTTCCCGACAATGGTGAATTAATAGATGCCAGCGAACCATTGAAACGCGGCAACGTCGAGGATTATTAATGTCCTCGAAATCCACGCTTGCCGAGTTGTATCGCTCGTAATCCCGCTTAGGGGGAGCGTCCCCAGCGTCCCGGCAGCAACTTCACGTAAGGTTACTCGACTAGAGTACGGATTGGGGGGGGGGGAGCTCATAAGAGGAGTGCCTAGATTGTAGAGTGTTTCCAACTGCTTGATCCCGGTCAGATGAATGATGGGCCGCGTTAGCCACATGAGTTTCCAGGTGGTCACGAAAGCGTCGATCGTCTGCAAGCGTCTCCGCCCGGTTTCCTCCTCGCCACGTGACAACGCAGCGCATGCGCACTCGAGACCACTCTGCGGAGGAGGCGTTCGCCATTACTTTGCAAACGCTCTCTCCATGGTTGGAGTTATTCCATCTCTTGTATCTAGGATCTCTGCTCGTAAACACCCGCGTTGCGCGTACGCGCAATTATTCACCTCGGAAACGACATTTCGCATCCGAATTTAGACAGGGTATTTAATCAAATGCGGGACCCGTTGCCCCTTAAGTAGGTCACATAAGGTATGCCTCGCTTCGTTGCGGCAGTAGAGTACGAGTTCGACCGTGCCCAATGGAGGCTGACAACACTGGCCATGAGAATAAATTCCGCAAAATATTTCCGATAAAAAGTAACAGGTTTCTCCACGCGAACGAAGCTCGGTCGTTCAACATCACCTGGTTAGAAACACCTAGAGCTTTTATGTGTTTTACATGATGGTCACTTTGTTCGTCGCTTGTTGCACTAAACAAAACAGTTTTGTTTTTATTTTACCTAACATACCAACGTCAAATTCGTATCCCATTTTACTAGCAATAATAGAAACAAAATGTAAACCTGATGAACAATCGTAAGCTCCGGGGTTTTTAAGCGTTATTCCTTGACGACGACTTAATGTGAACTGGTACGAATATCGGAACCGACCTACGCTCGGGAAACTACATTCTAAAACCTTTTTTTCTTTGTTTTTCTACGTAAAACGACGTGCAAACTTTTGTGCGCCAAGCCTGGCTGTTAATTCTGCTGTATTTCGTCTATCGAATTCTGGCTACTTTGAATCGTTTTCAATTCGGTAAAAAGAGCTGTTTGACCAACCTGTAATTGAGGCAATATAGCCAGACATTGAAAAATAAGCTTTTTTATCTTCCGTTACAGATTCAATTTCCCCGCTAGCCTTAGCAACATTTTAATACAGTCCGACAAAAAACTAAGACACAGTACTTGGGCACAGCAGCAGAACAAGACATCTATCGTCACTTCAAAATATTGATATATTTTTTTTACTAACCTGCGTAAACAACAGAAGTGAGTTAAGCGACATCTTGCAGGTTGTCCTGAAGTTGTACGCACTGAGGGGATCCGATGGCGGACGGCTGGTTATCCCCTCCAAGATTGCCATTAATGATGGTGATGCTGAGACCAAGAACGACGCGTCGATGCGCGGTAGGTCCGGCACCATAGTAGTCGGCGTTTCCTCGAAAGATCACGGAGTCCACGTGGCGATCCATAAAAACAGACATGACGAACAATCTTTGTTGCAGTAATTGATCCCGTTTAACTGGCTGGAGGCGGCAGGGACGCTGAGAGCAACAGCTCGGCAAACAACAAAAATGGGTTAAGCGACATCTTGCAGGTTGCCCTGCCACTGTACCCACTCAACTAACTTCAGCCATATAGAAACAATAGTTACAGACTACAGTCATTAGTGGACTGACTGTAGACTAAAGTCTATAGTCACTCCACGAGTTCATAGAACTGAATCTAAAACTGCCGTAACTACGAAAAAAAAAAGCTTTGAGCATCGTGTTCGGCATAAAACGAAATTCCAAGTAGCTCTACGGTAGAACGTTTAATGAAATGGCAGACCACCAGCCGTTGACAATACTGTTCGATTCAAACAGACAAGAAAGTGCTGTTGCAGCAGCCAGAATGCATCGATGGCTCATGTTCCTCGCTAATTATCGTTACAAGGTAACGTATAAACCAGGAGAATCTATCGGCCACACCGATACACGACTACTATTGGCGGACACTGAGGAACATGGGAAAAATATCTTTTATTAATGCGTTATCATTACAACCCTCGCTTTCACGAAAACCCGCCGGTGTCAGTGCGTGCGTCGGCGCCATGCATGGCGTCGCGAGGATAGTGGGATGGTGAGGAGGTAAGAAAAATTTTGTAGCTTGTATGTTTAGACCAGACATGTACACGTTACAAAAAAAGTCATGAATTACATTTACAATTACCCATGGCTAAAAGCAACTAATTACAGTTACAATTACACTTCCGTATAAGTAAGTGGCCGTTACTTCAAAATGAAATCCGTTACTTTCGCGGCGTTACTTTTAACCTTACTGTCCTAGGGTAAGAAACAAGATACAAGTGCTACGAAAGCGTTTATTGTAGCTGCAGCTCACACTTTTGTGACCTTGCGCAACATCTGGCACTCAAAAAGTCTCATCGGATGTCTTGCCTTGCTCCTAGGTGAAGATGTCGTCCGCTGCACTAAACACCTTTTCAATCCAGCTTTTTCCAAATAGGTGCTGCCACCTGGAAGCGCGACCGAGTGACTAGAGAACGACGCCTTCGCAAGGGCTCCCCTACCCGCTCGACACCCAAAACGTCAGCCCATTGAGACGCCGTGTCCTAGCTACGGCTCCACCAAACTTCGGTTTTCTTCCCAATGTGGATTATCTTGGTCCCTGGAGTTGATACAAAAAAGTCATATCTCTCTCTCTCACTCAACCAGAAGGAAGCGAAGAAAGAGTGAAAAGACAATAAAAGAAAAGGCGCGCAAAGGTCCACTACACCAGCTCGCGTGCACTTTGATTTCTTTTTTTTTTTTTGTTGGAAAGAAACACTTTCAACTCGGGAGTTCGTCTAATATTGTTTGTACAGAGAGTGCGGTTCTTTGCATCAATGTGTTTCCCCCTTCGCTCAGGGCGAGCAAGCTGACGAGTTACGACTTGCAAACAACAAAACCACACACAAAAAAAATATTTGAGTCGAGGTTTTAGGAGACGTGAAGGAAGGCTTTGAGCATGTAAAGAATGCCAAGACTTGCGTGTTGTAAATGCAGGTGACAGTGTGATTCCGGTAGAAAAACTCTTACAAACAAGCAACTATTTAAAAAAAAATTGTCAGTATTTAAAGTTCCTGCATTTTTCCTCCGCGAATGAAAACAAAACAAAAATGTAACGGTTTACAATCATTCCCTTACGTTAAAAAGTAAGAAAATTACTTTACAATTATTTTGTGAAATATGTAATTATTCCCTTACAAAATTACTGATAAATGTAAGGGTAACAAGTAATTTCGTTACTTGTAACAAATTTAGTACAAGTATGGTTTAGACAGCCCAGTACGCCTCAATAGGTGACCGGTTGCTTACCTGTAGATGAGAAATGTAGTCAGTGCAGTACAACCGCTAACCTGGTGTCTTTAGCGTGCGCCACGCAGTAGTGATTACCCGAACGCGTATCGGTACGAAACTCATCCAGATTGAAACAGGCACGGAGTGGGGATCGAACGCAGGAGGTCCTGCAGCGCATACTTTTGCTCCACGCTCCGAACTGAGATGGGTTAGCCCACTCGGCCACCGATCCTTTTTATTATATCTCTATTCACTCAGTCACCGATCCCCCGAGAGGATGTATCGCGTTTACAATGTCTCGCCACGGCGGCGGGGAGAGAGAGAGGGGCTGACGCGTGCTGACGTCAGCGCTTCGAACAAATACGAGCATCGCACAGCTGGCGCGGAGCCAGAGACGCGCAGGCGCCACACCGCTTTGGAATGCGGCCCAGCACAGCTGCCGCTCCGTCGATGGATGTGGTTCTTTCCATGAGGAATATGGCTGACCATATGCAAGGGAGACAACGAAAGAAAGCCGAAGCCACGCGCTCATTGTATTGAATCCAATGGAAATGCTGACGCATTTCAATCGGATGAATCCCATTGATCGTCAAACCAATTTTTTTTTTCTCCGGTCAGTGAGTTTCCACTCACAGCTAAAGACATCGAGAATGGAACAGCCCGTGACGATCAGTTTAGAGTTATTCGAAACATATGGCATGGCTGGCCAAAAAGTGTGCCAGAAAAACGACAGTCATTTTGGCTGCTGTTCCTCTGCAAATGTAAAGTATGTCAAAGCGCCGTGCTCGCAGCACAGCCTGCACCATTGTCGTCGTGGAGGTTCTGCGAAAATCCATGGGAAAGAACTTGGATTTTGGCGAACAAAAAGAAAATATGTTACTTGTTGGATTGACACTTTTTCAAAGTGGTTAGAAGTCAAGGTCATGCACTCAATCACTGCCGAAAAGACGGTTGAAATCGTCCGTTCTTTGTTTTCATCTCACGGGTTGCCAATTATAAGTAGTGACGGATAACAGTTCTCAGTTCCAAGCAGCAGAATGGCAAGACTTCCTAAAAGCCAACGGTGTCAAACACACGCTCACGCCTCCTTATCACCCGCAGTTGAAAGGAGGGGGGGGGGGGGGCGGCAGAGCGTGTTTTACAGATAATAAAAAAGCACTGCTCAAGCTGTTGATTGAGGACAAAGAGAGAGAGAGAGAGAGTACAGGCTGACTACAGCATCGAATTCTTCGCATTTCCATTTGCATTTCTTTGTATTTTCGTATCGAAGAACACCACACACGTTCGGGATACGGTCCATTCGTCACATGGCGATTCGTCATAGAACGATTGGTAACAGGCCCGTTTGTCACAGCGGAACATTGGTCATAGAACTATTCGTCATGGGGGAAACCCGTCGTACAATGGTTCGTCCCCCAAAAAATGTGAAGGAAGTGTTGTGTACCGAACGGGGAATGTTGCGGCAACTTGAGAATGATTATTGTCGAACTCGGACTTCATAACCAAAAATAGAGGTGATCGCGGAGGTGGAGCGATGCTGCTTCGCAGCGGGGTTCTGTATCAGTACATGCAACATTATTAACAAAGCAGCGTTTTATTAAAGCTGCCGCAAAAGATTTTAATATAAAGCAGAACTAACAACTGATTCGTAACCAGTCGTATTATTACACTTTCAAGTAACCGTACCCCTAGGAGGACCCAACCGCGGTCTTCAAAATGAGGAGCCGTCTAAACAGCAGGTGTGTGCCAAAGCCTTCTGTGGAAAACCGTAAGACTCCACATAACATTTTATGGGGCACTCCTCTCGCCGTTACTGATCTTACCCAGCTTGAAATGCCCGCTTGATCGTCACTTCGACATTGATGAAATGAAGATCTCACAGGCTGAAGGTAGCACCACGTTTACGAGAGTGTTAAAAATAAAATAGACACGCTGGCTGTAACAGGCAGGCTCACTTCATTGCTGGAAAGTACGACAGCACCCGCCGCATTGACAGCCTGGTGCAGTGGCTCGAAACACTGTTTTGATGTCTTGGACTTCTTATATCGGAGTAGTAAAGTTTATTTCCCAAGTATGTCATATTCCGAGTATATTTGTGCATAGACATAATTTCTAGCAGTCTGAAACTATCACGTGGTATTTATGCATAACATCATGCTCGAACAATTATGCAAATTCTCCAGCAGTGCATAAATTGGCATGCATAATAGATTTTAATAAAGGGAAGCTGAAGAGGTTCTTGAAAAAAAAAACAAAAAAAAAACGAGTTAGAGGTGAATTCTGGAGTATTTTTATCCCGTGAGTCTGAATATCACGTTTGCTTTCTCCGGTTCCGAGATAAAACTTCACGAGAAATATACGAGGCCTTAACCATCAAGGAAAAGGAAGATTATTTTACCTTCGTTTGTCAACTTGAGGTTGATTCAGGGGTAATTTCTAGTCTTTTCAACTTCTTCTTTCTGTAAACTTCTTCTTTCTTTAAGCTGTCTTTTTCTTATTTTGAATGTTTTCCCCGGAATTAATTTAGTTTCGCTGTTCCCTTTCTTTTTTTTTCTTTCCTTTTTGTTTATACCTTTCAATTTTCTTCTTTTATTATGAATCTTCTTTCTTCCTTTTTTTTGGTGCATTTATACATATTTGGTCACAATATGCTGCTTCCTTCTCTTCTTTTCTCTTAAACAGCAGTTGTGAGTTAGCGCTTTTCCTGTCTACATGTTCTGTGCTTTGTCCTTTGTCTAACCTTTGCGCTATTTAATTTTAATAACTCCGGAGATGCAACTGAACGCGAGAAAACCCGAAACATCTTCGACTGGTCGTTACGCCATATTACGATCTTTCGGCCGTCAAGCGCGTGTCGCTCCTGTGGGCAGCGCGGCTGCGCGGCAGCGCCTGCAATTGCAAGTCGCGACGTCTTTTGCGTACCTTATTTTGAATGCGAAAGCATTAACTGTCTCATGGAGCGAGCTGACGTCATCAGTGTGAAGCGCGAAAATGGCACCTATATAGTTTCGTTCGGTTCCATTGGCTGGCGCGCGTCGACGGGGCTCCCGATGGCCGCTGCGCTCGTCAATTTCCACGACCGCCCACCCCATGGTGTTGCGTGTCCATCAGCGCGGCGTTGACACGGAGCGTTCAAGGTCACCGAGCCCAGGGGCACACACGCGCTGACCGGCGACGAAGAGTACGCAGCAGACGAAATAAACTTTCAGCCTTTCCACTCTGGTGAAGAAGGAAGACCAGCGAAGCTGTACTATGGTCAGACGACTTCAAGGATGACTTCTTGGACGACCTCTAGGATGGTGCCTAAGGACGACGTCTAGGACAACGTCTAGGACGACCTCAAGGACGATGTCTAGGACGACCTCAAGGACGACTTCTAAGACGACCTCGGGGACGACGCCTAGAGGACGACCTCTGGGATTACATCTAGACGACCTCAAGAACGACGTCTTGGACGACCTCAAGGACGATGTCTAGGACGACCTTAAGGACGACTTCTAGGACGACGTCGAGGATGACGTCTAGAGGATGACCTCAGGGATGAAAACTAGACGACCTCAAGGACGACGCCTAGGACGACCTCAGGGACGACGCCTGGGGCGACCTCATGGACGACTTCTAGGACGATTTCGAAGACAAAATCTCGGACGACATCAAGGACGACCTCAAGGACGTCTAGGACGACCTCAAGGACAACTTCTAGGACTACCTTAAGGACAACCTCAAGGACGACGTTTAGGATGACCTCAAGGACGACTTCTAGAACGACCTCGAGGACGACATCTAGGACGACGCCAGAGAAATTCAACCTCTCCACTCTGGTGAAAACCAGAGTGGAGAGGCTGGAAAGGTTGTCGCCATCTATGAGCGAGGCCGGCACGCTGATTGTCTGGTTGCCGCCGTCGCTCATAGACGGCGGTAGCTGTCCAGAGTTTTGTGTCGACATTTCTATGCGGGGGACACGATAATTGGGGGGGTTGTGTGGATATTTATACAGCGAGTCGTTGGTCAGCCATTTTTAATGTTGCGACGAGTCACTCGCTGTAGATAGGCAATTTAGCCAGTGCAGTACAACCACTAGCCTGGGGTCTTTAACGTGCACCACGCAGTAGTAATACACGACCGCACGCAGGTACGATGCTCATCCAGATCGAAACGGGCAGGGGTGGGGATTGAGCCCAGGATCCCTGGGTTCTGCAGCGCGAGCTTTCGCTCCACGTGCTCCGAGCTGGTGTGCGGTAGCCCACTCCAGTAAAGTTGACATTTGGGCTAGTTGGTAGTCTAACATATTGAGGTATTTAGCGCACAAGGTAGAAAGAAGAAGGGCAGGATCTTAGGGAAGAACGTAGACAAATTGACCCGCGAGGTATTGGAGGCCTTCTACATCCTTCGTGAGGACAGGAACTGTGTTAAGCGTTGAATCGGTAACGCTATCAAACAAGGAAAGGGAATTCCTTGAACAAACAATGAAGGCGCCCACACGAGCCTGGTGAACTAGGGGTGAACTAGCCGCTATCATTCACGGGGCTGTGGTATATGCACGAGTCTGCGGCGGATTATTTGGGTTTTTTCTTTCTCTTCCTTTCTTGTCAGTAAACGTAGTTGTGAGTAGCGCTCTTTTCTGTCCTGTCCTTCTTCTCTCTACCTTGTGCGCTAAATACCTCAATATGCTAGCCCACTCGGCCACCGATTCCCCCCGATCCTTGGGAAACTAGGCCTTAACAACTTCGCTGTAAAAGGGAGCGGACGAGCGGCTTGCCTGCTTTCGCATTCACAACTCATAAGAAATCCTTAGGTGTACCTCGATCTTTTTTTTTTTTTTTCAAAACAGCAGGAGTGCGCATGCATGGATTCGATAGGTGTTGAAGATGTGCCATAACGGAGATTCCGAAAACTCCTTATATGACGTCACGCTCCGGGAGGGTGGAACTTGAGCGGTACTTTGAAAATAATTTTCTGCAGCCTCCGTGCACGAAATAGAAAAATAATCTCGGTATTGGTGATGCTATAGGCGAATAGGAGACGATTTAATTGTTTTTCCCCAAATACAGAACCGCCTCAGTTTTTTTTTAAAGCATCCCCTTCTAATGCGCTAACTGCACCGTCATCAGGAAACATAACTAGTTACTCAAAATTTCGGTTGGTAAATTATTATTTTCTTCCCTGCACGGTCGATGTGACCAACTGTCCAATGGACGAGTCGCCCTTGACGAATGTTTCTATGTGACGAATCATCCTGCTACCAGTCGGCCTGCGACGAGTGCGCATGTGACGAATCCTTCTCATTCCGCACGTTCACGGGAAACCCCACCCCCCCCCCCCCCCCCCCCCCCCCCCCCCACTCCCCGGAATTGTTCCTGAGACGGAAAATGCGAACACGCTTATCGTTGCTTCGGCGAAACATGAAAAGTGTCTTGGTTGAAAAAAACTGAAAAAGTGAAAGTGTGCGGATAAGCGTAGATCTGGGCCTAGATCGTTTGTCGTGGGTGACCGTGTTATGATCCGTTCTGTACGCGGTGATGTGTTGAAATGGTTGCCCGGTAAGTGACGAAGGTGAAGTCATAATCCACATATGTGGTGGTCGTGGGAAACAAAGTAAGGTTGGTGTGCCCAGATAATTTTGCGACGTTCTTCCATTGATCCCTCGCAGCAATCTGAGGGCAGCCCCGAGTTAGACATCCCGCATGGTTTGAACATTGTCGCTACTCCCGCTGCTAGTAACTATAGCAGTCACCAACCTGCCAAGTGCACAATCTACACGGCACCCCTGTCGTATGCCTAGCAGTGATGAACAACCAGTGGCCGTACAAGAAAGCACTAGAGACAGGCGACCTCCTGATCGTTTGACGTATGTTAGCTTTAAATATTAGTTAGGGAGGGAGAGTTACATCGGTACCACGTATCCGATGAACATTGTATCACGATGTATGCTATTTTATGTATCACGTCATGGTGCTTGTGCACATGTGCTGGTCAGCTCTTATTTGTATATATTGAGCCGCTGGTGAGTACTTCGGTGGTTGGTTTAAGGCTGCCAGCGTCGCACCTTGTAATAAAGAAGTTCAGCCAATAGCCATCTCGGCCCTTGATATATAACAGAATGAATGTCAAAATCGACCTATCTACGTATCATAAACAACTTTAGAAAAGCTAGTCAATAGAGCGTAGACGTTATGAGCCACCTATCAAAAGAACAAAAAAAAAACACAGAAAGAAACGTTCAGGCTCTAACAAAATGTTAATATGTCGTTAAAAAAGGGTGTACGAAAATTGAATTAAATTTTTTTTGAGCCATAAGCTTTCTTCAACTCCTTCAGAATGACGGGATATTCTCGTGCTCTCCGCGATTCCTTCACGGATATTCGAGAATTTCACTTTTCGGTACGCGGAGCATTTTATATTAAAACACAGGGACCGAAAAAAACGCGTAGACACAAGTCTTGCCATCCAGCACCAATGACAGGGACCCTTTTTTGTCTTGTACAGTCTGCGCCTGCGCTCTTTAGAATAAATAGCACAAACTTTTATTTTTACGGTTCTAACCCATTTTTGAACGCAGTGCAATTCAGCAAAACTAAAGTGAGACCCGTCCTCTGAGAGCAACACAACCTTTTTTTTCTTTCACATTGGTTCACTGTCCCTCAGTTTCGTCAATACGCCAATCTGAATCGCTTTTTGTTTTGCATTTGTAGCTCCTATATCGACTACGCTTCTTCCCAACACGTTTTTGTTTAAACGGTCATCGCCCGAATTCTCTTACCTTTTCCCAATTGTTTTTTTTTTCATATAATATCCTACACCTATATACGTCTTTGCAGTCCCTACATGTTCTTATTAGTTTTTGTCTACTTTGCCTCTCGACCTTTTTTAATCGGAACTCCATTTCATAATTAACTATCCTTTCTCTTCTTCCTTTTCCAACTAATCCTTGTCTAAATTACAAAAATTTCAGGTCTACTTCCCTGCAAACATATATCCTCTGTTGTTTTTTTTGTTTTATGTGAACTACCCGTAAGAACATTATTTGCAACATGTTCATTTGTTTGCATAATACTTTTTCTCGCTTCCCTTCGTTGGACGTTCTAAAACACCTAATTACTATCGGCTCTTATTTTAGCGTGTCTTTATCTGGATTCGATGGACCGACCTCACCAACCCGTTTGACGAGGCTACCGCTGCCGCGATGCATCCAGGGAGTCATTTTGCACGTGCAACGACCTCGCTGTACCTCTATGCGCTGCCACCTGCTGCCTGCCAACTAACGTTATGGCGGCGTCGTTAGTGTTGGCGGTAACGCGTTACTTCTTTTCAGTAACGTAGTAACGTATTCGATACATTCTTTAAGCAGTAACTGGTAACGTACTTATGTTGCTTATTTCGAGTAACGGGAGCGTAGTTATGTTACTCGTTGGATGTTCTTCCACAGACTTGAAAAAACTACACTTAAATTTCAATCGTGTTTTTATACTTTCTTTTACCTTAACCCCAGAAGCAGCCGACGCTACGAGCTGATAGGATGAATCGGAGAGCATCAAAACGGCTCCATCGGGGTGTTCGTCTTGTTTTTGTACGGGTTCTATCGTCGCTGAACCAATCATAATCAAAAAAGGTCCAGTGATTGGCGCTTTCGACGCCGCTTGATCGGTACCGTTAGCTCGTAGCGTTGGCTGCGTCTGGACTTACGCTGAAACGAAGTAGAGACGCCAAATAAATAATCCTTGCACTCATTTCACATATCTTCCAAATTTTTTCTGTCTTTTGCCGTGGTGTATTGCGGTGCTCGGCATTCCTAGTTTTATAAGCTATAAAAATTACGTAAATACATATTTCGCATATTATTATAAACCCTCTAAAATATGATATATATATATAATGATTAGTAAGTTTTAACTCCATATTCTTTTCTCCTAAACAGGACACTTAAAAAAAAATGGATCATCCTCGTCATTCTTTTCCAAGATTACCAAAGGGCACAGATCAAGAAGGACAGAAAATCAATATTTACGGCAATAAACTCTAAAACAGCGCCGACAATTTAAATTATTTATAATACATGCCCGAAATAGCTTTTAGGTTTGTACCAAATCCCGTTGTCTTGATGCCCTCAGTTTTTTTTTTTTTTTTATAATTGGCTTTAATAACAAATTTTCTTTTTAGTCGTTGGACCCTATTTATTTATTTTTGATTGGTTTAAACCTGTTATGCCATTTGGCGGTGCACGTTGAGAGACACACACTTTTTTGTTTTTTCATCTGCTCTCACTTTGAAATTGTTTATTCTAAATTGTCTTTTGGCCACGCAAAAAAGATCCAATTTAGAAAAACCCCAACGCCCACGCCCTTCGTCCAAGTGTTGAAAAACGCTGTTGCCGAAAATACGCTGTTGCCGTCCATTTATAAATAAAAAGTAAACTTAAAAGTAACGTGTGTGACTTTTTATCGGTAACGGTAACGGTAACGCTTTCATTTTGTTTTGAGGCAACGTAGGTCGCTGACGCGTTCTTTTGATTTTTCAAGTAACGAGTAACCTATTTTGTTACTTTTTTTCGGTAATGCCTACGACACTGGGCGTCACGCATTCACCGAACACTTAGTGAGATAGGTCGCTTCCCCATCAATTCCAAGTTTTCGTAAGTTATCCCTAGATTGTCACTTTGTCGACCTCATAGTCATACCTTCATATGTCCTTTTCAACCCCTTCTCGCTGTTAACCTTCCCCCGCAAAAAGGGAATATGGACATTCCTTTATTTTTGTCATTTTAAACGTACGATTTCTGTTGATTTACGACTGTCGACTAATATGGTGCTCAGTGACTTTTTTCTATTTTATACGTCTTTCGTTTCCACTGCGATTAATTATGTACGCTTTTGTTTCGATACTGATTTCCTGAAGCGGCTGCAGAATGTACTGGGGCCGAGAACTCGTCGAGGCACGTAGCGTGTTTTTTTTTTTTTTTTTGACGCCACCATTACATGCAGTGAAAATAAACTATTAGTAAATTAATAAATTTATTAATATTAAGTCTTTCAAACTCGCCCTAAACTTTATTTTTGTTTTATTTTATTTTATTTTTTATTTTTTTATATTTATTTCCGTTTGGTGATTTCAATATTCCAAATATAACATGGGATGGCGAGACACTCAGCATGGCCCCCATTTTCACCCTAGCTAATGAATTTTTAGAAATGTGCTCTGTCTTTTCATTCACACAACTCGTGAAACAACCTGCAGAACGACCTCATCAGTCGCAAACGTCCTAGATCTCATACTAACACCTCAGCCCGATCTTGTAACTGATATCATTTATTTACCCGGCCTGAGCGATCATTCCCCACTTTCACTTCACATAAACCTGTCGCGACCTAAAACCATTAAAAAAGTGAAAACTATTCGAAACTACAGGAATGCGAACTCTGAAGCCATAAATACTGAATTATCCGTGTTTCTTGATATATTCTTGAAGGATTTTGATAAACGTAACGTACAAACTAACTGAGATATGTTTGTAACCAAGGTTAATGCTCTAACTAATAAGTACATTCCTACTCGCACTATTATTTCTAACAGTAACGCACCGTGGTTTAACGTTCGCATAAAACGCCTATCTAACAAAAAAAAAAGCGACTGTTCAGGTCAGCTAAACTTTCGTTCAAATGATGCGCGCTAGCCGCTTATCAGCTTGCTTCCGAGGAATACGTAACAGCGATAAGAGAAGCTAAAGAAGAATATCTTCAAAATACTTTGCCAGTCATGCTAACAACTGACACAAAAAAGTTTTGGCGTGTTATTAACCCAAAAGATAGTAACGATATCACCCTCGTGAACAGTGATGGTAATGTCATTCCCTCTAATCAATGTGCCATCGTTCTTAATGATATATTTTCACGCAATTTTTTCGTAACTACAGACGTCCCGTTGCCTAATATAAACTCACTGTGATTACCTTGCAATGTTTCCTGTTATTATTGATCCCAGTGGTGTTGAAAGCATAATTAGATCACTAAAACAATCTTCTGCCCCTGGTTGCGATTTAATTGACCCAAAATTTTAAAAAGTACCAGTGTTTATTCCTCTATTATTCTATCAAAACTTTTCCATCAGTCCCTTGACGATGGTTTTCTCCCTGCTGAGTGGAAGGTGGGGAAGGTTGTTCCACTCCACAAATCAGGGTAACCAGAATTCTCCCTTTAATTATCGATCGATTTCGCTCACAAGCATCCCATGTAAAATTTTAGAGCACATTCTGTTTTCTAACCTCGCCAACTTTCTTGAATCGAATTCATTTTTCACACCTTCACAACACGGCTTCCGTAAAACTTATTCGTGCGAAACTCAATTGGTATCATTCACTCATAAACTAAACGCCATTCTTGACCGATTATCACTTGCCGACTGCATCTTTTTAGACTTCTCGAACGCATTTGATAAGGTGTGTCATAAGCTTTTACTTCTTAAATTTAGTCAGCTTAATCTCTATCCCAAACTTCTTATATGGCTCGAATATTTTCTCGTTAACCGTTCTCAGTTCGTTTCAGCTAACAGCCTCACATCTCCCCCAAGTGGCGTCCACTCTGGTGTGCCCCAAATCTCTGTGCTTGGCTCTCTCCTTTTTTTTATCTACATTGATGACCTCCCATATTGCGTTTCTTCCCATTTTCATTTGTTTGCAGGTGACTGTGTGATTTTCAGGGAAATTTTATGTGATAATGATACAACCACTCTTCAATCTGATCTTAACGCCATCTCTGTATGGTGCAAAACATGGTGCATGGAACTAAACATTAACAAATGCAAACTTAGGCGTGTCTCTAGAAAAAATATTAACTAATCCGTTTACTCTCTTAATAATTAATGCGCCTTTAGACGCCGTATCTTCTTTTAATACCTTGGTGTTCACATTGTATCTAACCTAACTTGGAGCATTCACACCTCGTACGTTATTAATAACGCTAACCGCATGTTGGGTTATCTTCGACGGAACTTTGCAAAAGCACCTTCATCCCTAAAACTCCTATTATACAAGGTCCTAATTCGCTCTAAACTCGAATATTCCGTTTCAGTTTGGGATCCCAGCCACGAAAACTTGATACACTCACTTGAAATGGTTCAAAATTATTCTGTTCGTTTCATATTGTCTAACTATAATAGAACTGCATGACCTTGATCTGCCATCCCTAACATCCCGCCGCAAAACCTCTCGTTTTTGTCTCTTTCACAAACTGTTTCTTCATCCTTTTTTGCGCGCCAAACATATTTTACCCCCCCCCCCCCCCCCCCCAATATACCTCATCTAGATTAGATCATGTTCATAAAGTCGGGATTCCATCGTGTAGAACTAATACTTTTTTTCAGTGATTCTTTCCTCGCACATCAGCGGAGTGGAATGGCCTTCCCGCCCCAACAGCAACCATCCAAGATCCCCAGCAGTTCAAGAACGTCATAGCTAATATTGTATATTTAAGAGTCAATTTACTGTACTAATAATCACTGCATTTTTTTTTAATTTTATACTTATACATTGTACTCACTCCCCTCTCTAATGCCTTTGGCACTGAGGGTATATGAAATAAATAAATAAATTAATCCCTTCCCTATTTCTCACTGGTCCTTCTACCTCAGGTGGGCCCGTACAGAAAAGATTCTTTTTACCAAGCGTCTTCCCTATCGTACATTTGTTTGTTCCCCATATGATATCTCTTTCCCAGTCGCCTCCTCCCGACACTGCCCTTACGGAGAACAAGGAGACCGGAACTTCAAGACCCGCGAGCCGCAACAAAGACGAGAACCCAAAAGACGCCCGCAAAGGCAGGCACAAGGAGGTCACACGAAAGGCGGATCGACCCGACCTTTTCCCTCTCATAAATTTACGAGTTCACTAAGCCAGCCATGTTTCTTCCAGCGGTTTCTCTGCCTCGATGGATGTTGTGCCGAAAATAACGGTTAAGTAACAAACAAAGTGATAGCGTCCTTGACTCCTCCTCGGCTGCCACCAACAGCAGTGCGTGCATCGGCACAAAAGCTGCAAAAAGAAGGCACGTAGGTTCTCGCGTAACTACCGGTCGTTGTAGAGAAAAGCGACGACACGTGAGAGATGTGCGTCAACGTCACGGAAGAGTAGCTTAATTCTGTCTCAATTCCCTCAAGACAGTCCTGCTGTCGGGAGAAGTCGGAGAGGCCTTCCCCTACTTTGGAGTCCGGTCAGAAGACTATCATCCCGCTACCCCTCCTTTTTTTCTACCTTCGAGACACACACACACGAATTAGTTATTTGTAAATGTATATACACATGAGGTTATGGTGTTGTATTGTTTTTTTCTTTTTGGAAGTCCTTAAGCGCCGAATGAATTCTGTCTATTCGTTTTAAGCGATTCTTTCAATTTGTCACTCCCAAAAACCCAAAGAGTCTCCCCCTCCCTCCTCCCTAAATTTTGCCTGTGGGTACTTAGTTCTTTTGTTTTCCTAATGAATTGCGGCTTGACAGACCAAGGTAATTCGGAGTCCCCAAAAAAACATGCATAAGACAAAAGGCAAAAAACGACGTCTTCCTAACCTTTTACGTGGTTAAAAACACGCATAAAACTCATGGGGCTTAAAAAAAACACAGCCTAAATGTTTGGGTATTTGTGCGCTCCAGTAAACATTCCTGTAAGCTGAAAACTTGCAGATGTCTGACCTTGTCGTCATTTCGCGCTTTTGTACCTATTACTACACGCTAACAAGTTTTCTCAAGTGCTCTGGAGGCAAATCCGAATACCTTTTTGTGTAATAACAAAAAATATCGCAACACAACACTCGTTAAATTAAGTTGTGGTACCGACAACGAGGCAAATTAGACGACTTGGTTGCTTCTTCTTGTTGTTCTACAACTGATAGTCTTCGGTAGCCACACTTGAGCTCACGATACATGCTCAGAACAATCTAGTCGTGTGATCCTAAAAGTACCGTGCATATAGACGATTGCAAGCAAGGCGACTGACCGCCGCCATGTCTCTGCTCGTGCGGACAAGCCCGTGCAATTGCAAGCTTGCCAAGCTACGTTCACGCGCAAGCTGCACGTGCCTTCAAGCATGGGGCACCAGTCGGGGCGCCATGCTTGCAATTGTCTATAGACCTCTTTTCTTTACGGCGCCGCCATATTGAGAATTGCGGCGCCGACGACGCCGTCTAGCGGTTTAGAAAAAGAAATACCGGCTAGTTCTGGCAGCACAGCTATCTGGGTAGGCAACGGTGTAGGTATGGGGGGAACTTGGCTAGACTTGGCTATGATGGGCTGCAATAACTTGGTTGGACCTTGTCCGGTTGAATCCAGCTGGCTACTCACAGGCCATCACCTTGCCTCCTCGAGAGAACGACGACGAAGACGGTGGGGTGTATTGATTGAGTTTCCACAGCAGAGTAGTGACCCCGTACTGAAAACGACAGAACAGAAAAGGTTCATATATGAGCAGTTTAATTAACTTATGCAGGTAAGCTTCTCGGCATTTGATAGCTCCATCTTGAGTGGTGGTATGTAGACTTTTTCATACCTTTCACATACCATGGGGCTTGCAGTGATAACCTAATTGGACCACCTGCACCGGGAATTAAAATCGGTCCTCTTGTCGTAGACAAGGTGGTCGTGAGCTTAAACGTAACGTTGAGTCTGATACGAATCTCTCGCGATTCAAGCTCGCAATCGACTGACTTTATAAATAAGGATTCTTAGGGAAAATGCGAAGCTCGATAACATTGCAGCCACACTCGCACTGCAGCTTCTTGTGCTCATGGCACACTTTCTGCTATTTTTCTTATGCTTTTTAAAATTATTTATCCATCCGACGACCACGCAGTGTAGCCAGCCCTAAGCGAAAAGTCGTTCAAATCAGTGTACTAAAAGTGCACTGAATTATACTAAAGTATACTTTCAGTGTGGTCTTCGTACTGAATGTATACTTTAAGTGTACTTAAAGTGTACTTCCAGTAAAAATGGTGGTGGACTGAAAGTATACTCGACCGTACAAAACTAGTACATGTAGTAGAATCGTAGTGCCCGCGGTAAAAAGTGCTCTGAGTGCTTGCGGTCGGCGTACTCAAATTATAGTAACGGGTATATATATATATATATATATATATATATATATATATATATATATATATATATATATATATATATATATATATATATATATATATATATATATATATATATATATATATATAGTGTGTGATTTTTTATTTTAAGATCAACACATTAAAAACGCGGTAGATAGCCCGATGCCGTTTTCACAGGATATTCGTAGCCTCGGCGGACATTAGATGAGTAAACAAGTGTCGCAGTACGTTGTCTAATTAACTTTTTTAATTGACAGTGTAATTGACCATGATGAATTTTCAATTTTAAAGGGGCTATGAATAAACTCTCGCCCAACCGAAACAATTTGCGAAAAGGCGACGAGTTTTGGGTTATTCATAGCTCAAAGTCTGCCTTCCGTCGCCTGATTAAAAAACAGCGCTCTGGACAGAGCGCAGGATGATATGCTTGCGTAGTCGCCTCAAACGCACCGTTTGAAGTATGATCCTGGAGCATTCACTAAAAGCTCGCTGTCAAAAGTATGCAAGTTTGTTCATGCTGAATCCGACAGCACTTTATAAGCGTTGTAACTTCACTAGAAAATAAAAAATGCATGGAACTCTAATATGCGAAGTTCTCAGTAACACAAACACACATGCCATTAGCGACATTCCATGTCAAAACCGCTAAGTCACTCTCAATTTTCCCCGCCCCTGCCGCGCGTGGTTCTTGAATTAGGGGAAGAAAGTGAAAAATTTGATAAATAAATATCTCAAAGCCCCTTGCTGTTTCGTGAATAGTTTTGATTGGGTTACGCTCCAATAATGACTGCCTCTAAAACAGCAATAGAAAAAAAGGTAATTTACAGATTTCAGTTAATTAATAAAAATGTTGCCACGGTTATCCACCCATGTAGTGTCCGCTGAGTCGCAAGACACACTGAAGACTGCATCAACGTGGCAGCAAGCCCCTTTTTTTCTAAAAACCTGTTGATTAAAAAATATCACCGGGTATACAGCTGACATAATGTGACAAAATAATGCTTCATTTCTCATTTCACTGCAGACCACGTGGTCCAAAAGTTCCCCGGGGAAACGACCGGCACTGGCACTGTCAGAGCATATACTTACGTCGCAAATGCAGCATGGACTATAGCCCTAAAAAAGCACAAATAAAAACGTTAGCTACATTGTACGCCACGGAAAGTAGCGTTATCTAACTTGTCAATAATTATTTTAGCTAGTCATTTCTACTATATTTATCAATTGAAAAGTCTACTTTTATTGCAAAGATAGCTTTTTTTTTTCCCTGAACTGTATTTGTTACATTTATTGCAGAATAAAAGTTTACTGTAAAAAACTGTCAGCACTATTCTGAAGCTATAGACGATCGAGGGCAATTGCACCAAGTGTTTGATGCTGCTGATGCAAAAGCATGCACATGTCTGTTTTCAAAATGCACCGCCACTTGCGTGCTGTCTCATAGGCTAGTAGACAAATAACGTTTGCAGGATGATCCAGTGTTTTTGTAATGCAGGTCTCAGCTCTCTATACGCTGTTTCAGATATCTGCATCCACAGCAAGCAAAAGGACAGGAGGCAAAGAAAAACCACGGCTAATAACGGAGACAGAAGATGCTCCACCTTGCATAGTCACATGCAGCGCAAATCAACTTCTGAACCGCATAAGCGAAGTGGTGTTATGAATGGAAGCTCGCTCTGAAATTGGCTGGAGAAATCGGCGCCTTCATGTGACAACCTCAAGCTTTCACCGAAAGTGTTTCATTGTGTAGATTTATCTTGCAAAACTCTAAGACATCTGAACTCACGTGAAAATAACTTGACAATTGCAACAACGAACACGCCGGCACAGTGGATCGAGAGTTCCACGCTGTAAAAGATCGACGTAAATTTTACGTGTCTTTCCCTCGGCAAAAAAAATCGGGCACGCTCATTGTTTACAAAATACGAGGTTGCCCTCATTATTTACTTGTCGCGAGAGCCGAGCCTTCAAGAAAAGCCGAGATCCCAGGAGTGCAAGCATGCGCAGATGAATCAGAATAGCCTTGGCGACGAAGGAGAAATTGCTTGATATAGTTTCGGTTTTACACTGAGAAAAGCCTAAAGTTTAGATCAAACCTAAGATTGACTAAATTTTTGTTAATTGTTTACAAAATTGATATAGTGACATTATTATCATTAATATATATTGATTTGCTTAGTTTTGTCTTAAAAAAAAAAGAACAAAAAAAATAGACTTTTGAAAACTGCGCATGACCATCGCTATTGCAATCAGCTTCCCTTCGGCCGCCGGCTCCGTTGGAGATCCGGAGGCTTCGAGCATCGCTCCCTTTTTACGTTTTAGCCGTTTTAGCGGATATTTTAGATATCTTAGTTGCGAATACCGTGTTCAAGAATAGCAAGCGATTACTGAGAGCTGGGAGACGCTGCGTCTTACCAACGCAAGTAAGCGGCAGACAGTCATGGCCGACTGGTGCAAGCCCCGGTGAGGAAGTTTCGTTTGTTTCTGCGTAGTGCGCCGCTGTTTTACCGTGCGCTTGCTAAGCTATGCTTGATTCTAAATATGCTCTAATCGGTGTTATTTCGTCATTTGATAAGAGCGTATCTTCAAAATGTATGGCTCTCTCCGCAGAGTGAGAAAGATTCACGTGCGGCGGAACCGAGGGCGAGCCGAGGGCCTGTCGGTGGCGCCGTCCTACGACGCTCGCCCGACGACGCTTTTGCGGAGCGTTCTAGTGCAGTCTGACGGCAGATCAAGCAATCACAGGTCATGCTAGTTCTGACGTGTGGTCCTAACAGCCTCTCGCCAACGATTTGTTTCATAAAGCGGGAGCGAGAAAAGCGTTACAAGAGCGAGCAGCATGAGTTCTTGTTTGTGCTGATGCCTGTGCCGTAGAGACGTGCGGTCTCTTTGCGTATGCCGAAGCGGCACGCTTTCTAAGTTTACGATTGCGTGATGTAAATAAAGTGAGTTTGGATGTCACGTTTGTTAGTGGTGGCGAAAGCCGCTACAAAAAGCAGAGCAGTTAGAGGAAGCAGAAACGTGAAAAATTCGAAAAGGACCTGAATATTCGATGAAGTTGAAAGACTACCAACTCGCCCAGTTATTCTTTGTCAAAGAATAATAGACGATAGTAATATTTTAAATAAATGCCAACTTTTAAGTGGTTGTTACAAATTTGTAATTGATGCAGTACAGCCCTACGCTGCTCTAGTGCTTTTATGATATCAGGTAATGTGTAGGATAGTTCATAGCAACCATTTTTGTACAACTCATTATATTGAATCTTCCCTCTAAAAGCTCGAACTTCTATAAAAAATGTGCAAATCATAAATGAAGCCGCACCACTGCATGTTTAATAGCATGTGACTTGCATATATGTTCTCAGCAAAAGAAAATGATGCATTCAAAAAGGGCCGATCATTTTGTGTCCTCTGTGTTGGAGCTTCTTTCAGGTACACGCAAAATGTGGGTGTCTACGTCTAAAAGAGTGGAATTGACGTTTCCCGCAGGGCTGCAGGCCTGACTCAGTTTGGCTAGCAGGTTGCAACCTATGGGAACCTGCAGGGAACTGCATCACAAGAGTAAAAGTGACGTCCGCCCACTGATCTCTATTATGGGTGGCTGAATGGTGCGTCGAGCAGACAGGTATGAAGCCGCCGGAAGTAAGCGGCCTGTCCTGATAGCGAGTGCTTGACAGGCTTTTCGATTCTCCCAAGTGCTAGTTCAAGCAACGTTCAGGCGCTGGGTTTTTTCTTGTCATCCCAAGAGAGCCTGCTTGTTGCGGAGCAACAGTGCATGTGGACCCGAGAAGTCTCCTGGGATACCATTCGATGTGAAAATTTTGAGATTCTATTTTATCAAAAAGTGCATATGTCCCACGTTCAAATGTCTTATTCTTGGGATTTAATCCGGAAATAATCTCTGCAGCGCACTGGCACATGCGGAGAAGCGCACTGAACAAAGCAAATCCATCGCAATGGTGACTTTGCGAGCGCTTTGAAAGGTTTGAATGGCATAAACGACTTTATTTTCGCGAGCTCAATATTTCATACATTTTATGAAGTGTTAGTGTTAAGAATACTTTGCAGGTACAAAATTTCACAATCAGGAGTAATGTTCAATGCATTCGTATCCATGGGGTTACTTTTTTGCAGGACCAATTTTAAGCAATTTCGATGAACTCGCAAAACCTAAGCCTTCGTAAAACTTTAGTAGTTTACAGTTGTACAATTAATCTTGAAACCAATATTAAATACCGTAATATACTAAACTTCTAAAATAAAATGTTAATATTAGTACAGCCCTGAAAACGGCCATTCTCGAATGTTTTCGTTGTGGCCTTCATTAATTCATATGTGCTTAAAATGTAGCAGCTGCAACCTTGAATCTGGAAAAGGCTATTGTTTGTCACACATTTGCTTTATGGTGCCTACGATTTTAGGTAATAAATGTTGTGCCCTGCAATGAACACTATTACCTGTAGCGGAGCCCTGGGCATGCAAAGAAGTCACCACCAATGTCTGACATATCAGGCTTTCAAAAATGCTATTGTCCGATTTTCCTCACCCTTCTGTCAGAATGAAGTGGTTACTATCTTGCCTTCCTCACATAGTGGTCCTTTGAGCGAGTTATGTGGTGTTATATCATAAGGTGCCATAGGGTCATTTTCTCTTCTCTTTTTACGCAGGATGTAATGGCACACCATCATCACAAAGGAGAGTGTACAGTGAGGCAGGCTCGGAAACTTGAATAAAGTGATAAGTAGGATTTCAGTTTCTGTCTTATCAATTATGTGAAGAACAGTGATCATAATGTTTGGATGCTACACATACATACTTTCAGTTTCAATTGCAATGCATCTTTTCTTTATGGCTTTTCTCACACAGTTTCAGAAGACGCTGGTACGTCATTTTTATGAGAAATGTTTAAAAATAGAGGTGGCAAAGATTTCCTCGTAATTTTCACGTACATAGCCGCAAAAAAATGACAACTCTCCTAGTCAATGTTGGAAAACGGCAGTACATTATTTTCACGAGGGAAGATTTGAAAATGATTCGATTGTCATTTTCACGTCTATACTCGCAACTTAAAAACGCGGTGCATTTTTTTTTTTTTGACAACTTTTCTCACATAATTTCATAACATGATTGTACGTCATTTTGACGAGAAATGTTTGGAGATAGAGCTGCCAAGACTTTCCTCGGAAATTTCCTGACTCATTTTAAAAGTGCATCTTCCGATAATGACACCTCTGCATTATCATCAATTAAGTGTTGTCAACGGTGTTTCTTAACATTTCACGAGAATGGAGCTATGTGTCATGAAATTAACGAATTGGAATCCAGCCGTTCAAAGAAACACCTTTGAAAAGTCAGCTTTTTAAATGCAGGCGCCGATTTTTCTAGACAATTTTAGACCGTTCTTTCCATTCAGAACGCCCGACATACACGGCGTCCCAGATAACTTAAACCAAACTTAAAAAACACCGGAGCGCTCTGCAGGAGTGAAATCAACTGTCATTAGCAAGCGTCTTGCGAAAGTGCACAGATTTTTTTAATGCGCCTAGTTGTCTAAATAACTAAGATTAATCAGCTAACCTTTCAAATATTCTTTTGAGGGCCAAGATGTCAATTGTAAAGTTGCAGGGCGCACTGAGAAACACCCAATTAAAGTGTTTGCAACATAATACGCTTTCGTGGTTTTTTCCGGCCTTCAAAGAGCGCACAGAAAAAGGAGCACGCAAAGTGCACCTTGTTGAAAATAGTTTAATGGGGTGTTTTTTAATGCGCTCTACAACTTTCCAATACACACCTCGGCTTTTAAATGAAGATTTCAAA